>JAQGBY010005422.1:0-14669 GCA_034698785.1 Mycogona germanica | reverse complement strand
TCAAGAGGTCATACGTGTGACAGGGCCTTTAATGTTTACTTTTATGTTTTGAGTTCCAATGGATGCTCCCTGGCAAGATGATTTCATGTGTGAATGACAGTTACCGGAGTCAAAATAAATGTTCCGCTCTGCTCGGTTTTTTTTTGTATTTTATTAGGTGCGAGATGTTCTCATACAGTCAGCGACCCCCCGGTATCGAACCCGATTTTTGGATCACTTATCTAACCTTATATTTCTTTAGTTGCTGCTAATGGAGAAGGAGTGAATGAAGATGAGCATGGTTCGCGGCTGCACGCCACTTTAAGGAGCCATATGGCCTCTTGGCGTGTGTTCTAGGAAACACGCGAGTTTTTCTTTTTCTGGATCGAAAAATCCTCCAGAGAGCCGCCGCTCGATCATTTCCAGATTCTCATACTCGAACTGATTTAGAGATACTGCGTATGACTGCGTTTGTTGTGTGTTCGAACGGATTATTCTAGTAATTTTTCAATTGATCATCATTCTGCAGTAAAATAAGTTATTCATTTTTGTGTTCGATCAGTTCTACATTATTCTATTGCCATTGTGCGGAGGGGATCTGTGCCATGTGACGTCAGCAGCGGGGGAATCTATATTATAATCCCGAGTTGTTAACTGTCAGTTTCCACGTTTACTTACGAACGGCACGAAGAAATAAAATAAAATACTTAAGGTGTAGGGAGTTCTTCAAATTTGTAATCGAGTGCAAGTTATTTTTATTTTAACAATCTGAAAATCTTCGGCCCCTGATTTGTTCCAAATTACCGGACTATTTAAAAAAATTTGTCGTCAAGAATATCGTCGTTGAACACAAATTGTATTGTCACCTGATCCTTCTGGTTTGATGAGCTGTTTGCAGATGGCGCTGCAATGTTTTAGGTTTTGTGCAGTCATGTGAATGAATCTTGTTGGAATAATGAATCATATCCCTAGTCTTTCTCCCTTTCCCCTATTGAGAGTCTGTATCTGACAGCACTGTATTGCTTTCTTTTATCGCCATGTTATTTATTTATTTGCCATTTTATGCAGATGGCGCTGCAATGTTTTAGGTTTTGTGCAGTCATGTGAATGAATCTGCTACAATTTTGTTGCAAATTTTCCTGCTGAATCCCCTAGCCGATAACGAAGGGAATTAGTTTCTCTTAAAAGACCGGATTTAGGGCTCCACAAACGGATTTAGGGCTTAGGGCTCCTTTGCAACCGAGCAATATTTTTCCTGAAATTTCTCATTTTCCCACTCATTGGGGAATCGAAACATAAAGGGTCTTACGAGGTTACCAATGATCACGCTGCCTAGTAAAACCAGCAGTAAAAGCCTTATCCACCGCAACGGCTTTCATGATTGGATTCGAACATAACCCTCTATCTAACGCGTAGCGCAATCACACAATACACTCATGCTACTCGTGGTAGCCGACTTTGAGGGACAGCCTTCAAAGATAGTTGCTGCCAGACTCGAAGGGAATCCTGCGAAAGCGAAGATGTTCCGCATGAAATTAAAAGAAAAATATATAAATATATAAAAATGGCAAATTTGGCATCTGGAGATCTTCTGTTTACTTGCGATTGTATACATTAGCGTCGCCTCGAGTAAGAGCGAGCATCGTAACTTTGTTACGTCAAACGAACGTTTATAAATATTTACAGGCAACTCAAAAATTCAGCTTTTGTCAATCAAGACGTGGTGGATTTCTTAAACACTTAAAGTGACTATGGACGCGGAGCTTTATCACTGGATGGCGGACAGTTTTGGCAGGTGACTACTGGTTGCAGTTGCTGTCGCCAGTGGCGCTTAACCCTAGAAATTTCCAATTCACCGTTACGCGATCACGCTCTCGATCTACTATCGTTGCAACGAATAAACTGATATTGTACGCCACCAGAGGGCACGAATCAACAGCTGTCACGCACAGGGGCCATAGGACTTGATCCCGTCAGTCGTCTCACAACTGAAATCGAGACCGATGTTTGTCAGATATATTATATACACCTGTATAACAGTCGAACTATTAGAGAGAGAACCTTGTCAGAAAACAAACGCATGATAGAAAGAATGTGGCTAGAGGTTTTTTCGTCTTCTCGGGAGAAAGCCTCAACAAGCAAAGAGATCCGTTGTGTTTTTCGAACAAAAAAAAGAAGTTTTTTTTAATCTGTTACGTTTCAAACCCTGTCCTTGAAACGAGACAAGGAAAAGTCTTTCACTTGGAAACAGTAGCAAATATACACACATGGACGCTGTACCTCCCATCTGCCGTATTAGTTACCATTGACGTCGGTGCTTTGCACGCTCACTGCGTCTGACAATTTTGCCGCCAAGATGCCGTGAAGATAAACCCACCCTCCGGAGATCTTCGGCTCGACGAAATTACCCGTCTTGAAATTATAAAGGCACTTCTCATATGCAGATCACGCAACACCAGAAAATCTCAAGAAAAAAATGGGCATTCTGTGTTTTCGCGGAGGCCGCAAGTTATCGACGTGACAGAATTTGCTTGTCAAAATCTAATCATCTTTCTTGTTTTCCCGTCAACAACCTGGCAATTTTATTGACCCATTTTATACTTGGCTATCTCGACCAAGACAACTTGATGAATCGGTGATCGATAGAGCGTTTAATCCACCCACGAGCAAGGCTTAAACTCGCTGTTTTAGCGACGGAGACAGTTAGGCGATGCTTATAATCACTTAGTGACGTCGGTTTCCGCTGCGTTGCATTTCTGCTGCGTCGCATTTCCGTTGCGTTGCATTTCTGCCGCGTCGCATTTCCGTTGCGTTGCATTTCCACCGCGTCGCTTTTCCGTGGCATTGCATTTCCGCCGCGTCGCATTTCCGTTGCGTTGCATTTCCGCTGCTTTTGTTTTGGATCACTGCTAACTTCGAGAAAGACGCTGACACGTCTACTACTTGTATTGGTACACAAATTAACACATGGTTGGCGTTTCCTAAACTCTTCCCTTCCGGCAAGTCAGCTCGTGCCCACTGAGCTTGTTCATCAGGTCTGAAGAGGTTTTGAACTCAAAAGAGTTGCAATTTAAAGTTACATGCACTGGCATGACTTCCCCGCAAGACCCTAAAAAAGCCCAGCATCGATGGGAATCTCGAGTCGAATTTGTTTGGAAACGCCAAACTAGATTGCGGAGAGTGGTTCCCGAATGTGGCGATTTTTTTTGCTGGCCTCCAGCGGCATGCCTACTTCCGGTGCACCCTTCGACTCCCCAGTCGATATTAAAAGATAGCGATTCGAACTTCTCTTGACACAAAAATGCGCGACTGGAAGCAGTCTCAATTGTTATCGGATTTTGATGCTCCCTTCCGGTTCTTGAAGTGTTCCGCGCCTGGCGTTCAGCGAGTTAAAAAAAAAAGTAAAAGAATAACCGGGGAAAAAAGAAAGCGGATTTCGCACCAGCGTGTTTTCGTTGACGCATTTGTCCTCGGCTATTTCTCGGCTTCCCGTAAAAACTGTAATGTAATGGTGTGACATCTCTGTCCGGGAAAACAACTCCCCTCCCCCCACGTACTGTTAACTATGTTTATTTAGTGGGTGCCAATATTCTCGCTAGATTCGTTTTCCTTTTTCACTCTGGAAGGTTGTCTCTCTGTGTCTGTGACATTTTTTTTTGGATGCCGCCACCATCCATGCATCTCTATGGTGACCTCACACTAGCTGTTAATTCTCCTCAGACCGAAAGACAATTTTTATAAAACGCCAGGTGAGCTTGCGTCTCGGAAATACGTATTCACTTCCCCCCACTATTTAGCCGTTTTAAAAATATGTCCACGAAATGCACACCTAGCGGAAAGTTCATAAAACTAGCAGCTGTCTTGAAATGCACGTCCTTATAAATTCCAAAGGATGAACTTGTTTACAGCCGTTCTCAGGAATGGAGGATATGTGGGCTCGTTTCACAAGAGCAAGTGCTATCCAGGAATGTAAAGAAATTGCACGCAAAGGCAATTGCAGCGCTGAATTTTGTTTGTTCTAACCAAGTTGACAAAACAAGGCCGTCTAGTGGCACAAAGCCTGGACACATGGGTGTCTCGCGCATTTGCAAACAAGTCGCTAGGTGTCTGAAACTTCAGCACAACTGTAAGCTATAAATGCATGTGTTGTTTTTGTGACAAAGCTTTAAATTGAGAATTACTCGTGCCATGTTCTATGAACTCGGGATTAGACAAAGGATCGTGCGTGGGAGGTGTTTTTCATTTCTCTCAGGATTATGAGGTGTTCGTCGGAACATGGATCTCCGAAAAAATAAATTTGAAAACATTATTTTGCGTGCACTACAAAAATACAGTCACAAAAGTTTGCACGGAAACGAAAGACTGATTACGTCACACATTTGGAGTGTAATTGCGTATATCGCGTGTAACGTAGACGACGTAACGTGACAACACTTCAGTTGCAATTTCCACATTCACAATCGGTTAAAAATTAAAAAGACCTTCTTCCTATTTTGTGAAATTAACCGCTTTGTTTCGCAAAATAGGAAGTTGTTTTTCCAAGCTTTTCCCAAATATTTTTAGTTATCAATATCATGGAATCATATTGTTAACTAAAAATATTTGGAAAATCGGGATCTGGCAGCAATGGTTTCATGCGAGAGCGCTCTTGAGCGGAAGAACAGCGCTCTCTCATCGTCAACACCGTTTACATGGAAAGGAGACGCCATATTTGAATTTTCCGGGAAAGCGATCGATTAAAAAAAAGTTTTGTTGACATCCAGTCCAAATTTCATTGCGATTATTTTCGTCGTTAGTGAGCTACACACAACCACAAGAGATAAAACTCAAGAATTGTATTGGTTAAAATATTTTTCATTCCTCACCGACTGATTACAAAACAACAAATCCTAATGTGATTTTAGCATTTCAGGTTGTTTGATCTTTCTTTTACCAATTCTTGTTTTGAGTTTCGTCATTCACGGCTGCTTGAAAACAAACATTGATTAAACCTAACGGACGCAGGTAAACGTACAGCTCTTTTACGACCGTACTCTCTTTTAGGTTGCTAATATTTGCGTTTGGTGGATAGCCCCCAAAATAGCTCCTAGTGGAGTCGTGTTGGTTCACCTGTGGCAGCCAATGCAGTTAACGGTGCCGATTACCGTTTACAGATACCGCCGCAAGTGAATGTTGGTGGGCGAGTGAAAAACGCTGAAAAAAAAACAACCACGAAATGCTGTGTATGTGATATGTCCGTGTGGCATCATTAATTCATATAATGCCCGCTAATTGGCGTCGCGATCGCGTAGCAACAGCTCTGCCACCTATGAAACCCCCAAACGATACCCCCAAAAAAATCCAGTATGGAGCTAACGACTTTGTGGGAGGGGATGAGCAAACGCACTCGTTCCTCATCAGATCCTTAGTTCTGGTTGTTAGCGGAAAACAATAAATTCCTTGAAACGATGAGATGCATCTCAAGTTGTTTTTATCAAACTAGTGAAAAATAGCGACACGTCGTTATTTTAATATGGGAAACAATGAAATGTAATTTAAATTTAAGTATTTCCTAAAATTTCGTTTTAAGTATCGCCGTTTAATGTTTCACCGCATCACTGGATCTCCACCTCACGTACCTGAAATGAAAACCCGATAAAACTGAGCTGTTGGTTACCATATTGTCCAAACCACCAAGGAAAGTCTCAAGAGGATTATATTCGTATAGAGTGCCCTTCCCTCGCTCCATAAAGTTATTGTCGCGAAATATTAGCGCTTAGATAATCTTAAAGATTACCGCGGCCACCTTAACGATTATCGCAAGTCACCGTCGTTGACCGTCGCGGAGAAAGCGCGTACTGCCGTATGGTCACCCTAACTGCTAAAACGGGACCTTTGATCGAATCAGGCTTAAGGCCTTATTATATGGTCCGCGTTATCACGAATTTGATGCGATTAATAATACGCTTGCATGCAATGTGCGTGCGTGTGTTGCATACGAAAAAGGTCACTCGGGTTTTTATTACAATAATCGAAATAGTGATGACGTGTTTTATTATTATTATTCATGTGGTGTCGTAAATATAGCAGTGTTGTCTAGTGACAAACTCCTTTTTTAATTTGCGTTTTTCTCGGTTGAAATTGAATACGATTTATCGTAATCCGCGTTTACTTATCTGATTTAACATTATGGATAATTTATTGATTAAAATAATAATATATTACAAATTTAAAAATACAGTGTTATAACGTTTCGTATAATTCAGTTTTAATTTTGTTTCAGAAAATATACGAAATATATCTCGAGACATTTAATAAAATCTTAACATAGGATGTTTTTTCCCTATGCCAATTTAGTGACTTGCCTCAGACTATTTCAATTAATTTATCTTAAAATATTTGCAAGAAAAAGCTTTGATTGTCACGTTTACAGGCTTTGACTGTTGCTCTCGACTACTTCTGATATTCTTAATTAGATCTCTTGTTCGATTTGAACTATTTATTAGCCGAACCTCGATAAGTCGAAGATATTTGTAAGGTCGTACCCCTTTTCTTTTCGCGCTCAACAAAAAACTAACTCTAAAGAAAATTATTTCTGCTGGTGACAAAGCAATATCCGTCCCTATTGTCCGTGACCATCAAGATCATAGATTTTCTTCACACAAAAAAGACCCTCCACCGGATGTCGCCACCTGTAAGTGTGCAGGACGGGAATTGCAATTTTCGGCATTCGATTTTAACACCACCCAAAGTCATTTCCGGTTCGTGGAAGTCTGGGCGATGAAACATTCGGATCGAACATCGGAGTTACGCAAATATTCAATACGAAGAAATTTTCAAAGCTCAATTTTTTTTTTTGGAATTGCATGAACAATTGAATTTTTGTAGTGTGTGACTCAGTTCAGTGGATGTTCGCGAATGTTATTTTTTTTTTGGACGTCGCGTGACTTTTCCCTTTCGCTTACCTTTTTTATTATTATTAATGCTATGCAGTCTTTTCGAAGACACCGGTTGCTACGTGATGTGGTCGATATATTGTTGTAGGAATAAGGGTACCGGGGGTAGACCTCACTTTACAATTTATAGCGTTCGTCCCCCCCCCTACCACCACCACCACCACCACCTGGGAACGAGGGGTTTCGTGTTCGGGGACCGGCTGCCGTGAGCCCACTGCATAGAGATCGAACGGCAGATAAATCCTCTTGAGATCTCGCGTTATTGTTGGGTGGACGTCGGTTGAGGACACTTATTTGGGGTAGCTATCAGGCACGACAAATGCCAAGTATGGAAATGAGTCAGATATGGAAAACTCGCCTTTGCCAAGACGCGGATTTACTTCCCGCTACAAAATGCCAAATAAAACTTATTTATCCAATTGATGTGGGAAGACGCCGATGGAGTATAAATTCAAAAAGTCTGGAGGACGCAATCTAAAGTCGTCGACAAGATTCTTTTTATAAAAAATTAATTTTATATATAAATTAATTAAATTAATAAGTGAAGTTTCTATAAAATTAATTTTGTATAAAAAGAAACTTGTCGCCGACTTTAGATTGTGTCCTCCAATCTCAAGACTTTTTAAATTAAAACTTATTTACTTTATCTAACTGATTCTTATATCTGGGTAAGTCGGGGTTTTCTCCGAACTGAGTCATAATTGGGTTCCGTGCACCAGATAAACTTTTGCAGTCCTCTGTTGGCGCTAAAGAAAATCTTTGGCTGACGTCACATTTTCTTTCTATTATTAGTTTGACATGCCAAGATTGCATTTTTGTCCGTAACTGAAATTTTTAAAAAAAATCGAGTTACACCATTTTAGTTTTCACTGCTTCATCCGACGGCTGTCACATTTGGTCTTTGTTGTGCATGACTTTGCCCATCTCGGTATGTTAACATTTAACCAGAATTAGCGTCGACCACAGGAATACAAACATATTCCACATCCCCTTAGCGATCACAACGCTGTTCTGGAGTCATCTACAATGTCATCCTGAAACAGATTCCATCCACCCCGTGTTGACTGTCCAGAATTCGAAGCTTCCCTGCATAGCATATGTGTAGTGTGTGAATGCTTGCTTTCGGATTACTCCTATACATTTGTTTGCCCCGCGTCGGACAATCAGAAAATAAACGCAGAACTGCTGCCCTTTGTTTTATGGAATTACAAACCACAGAACTGACAACGTACACCATTTTCAGCGATTCAATCAGTTCGGGGAGCCTTGGAAGTGAATTAAATTGGGAATTTCGCGTGTATTTGGCGAGGATCTCAGGAGGAATGTGCTCGTACCATGAGAACCGTTTTCGCGCATGCGCGAAGCATGTACGCTATTGTCTTCAGTTGAGAATCTCATTAAAAAATAGTTTGCCTACTGTGCGGAGAAAAGCTGATACGATATGTTGGGTTTTCGAAACACAAGCCTTACTAGACTACTGTTTCTACTCGTATAGTCTATACGAGACAAGACGAGACGAGACTTGTACGAGACAGAAGATAAAACCAATATTGCAATTTAACAAACAAATTTTCTGATGAAGAAATAATACAAATGAACAAATCTGATTAAGAAACTGAACTAACACTCATACTGTATAAATCTACGCAATTTGGTTATTTTTTCTCTCTTTACTATTTTTATTTTCAGAATTAATTGGTTACTTGTTTTTGTTCAAACATTTCGCAGAATTTCTTGTTGGGCTTGTCTCTGAGCGAGCCGTTTAGTCTGTCTCATATATTCGGTAGATAATGATGTCAGAACAGCAAATATGCCCAACAGGCTATACCTTACGACATCATTATTTTTCGGCAAAAATTACTTATTTTTAGACATTTGTTGTAAGAGATACGCGTAAGGCCAGCGCCACAAGTCGAGCGAACATAATAACATCCCCACCCCTCCTGAGTCACAACCCCGCCGTCAACCGACTACTTCTCCGAGCCCACATCCATCCTTACCGTGCCCTTCGGTGTTTATTCAATGTCGGTGCGCACTTGGAGGTCTCCGTAGGACCGGGGACGAGAGATAAAATTCTACGTGCTCGTTAAAAACGAACGGTTCCGATCCAAGGGCTGTATAATATCACTTCGGAACCAAGTCGACCAAAGAACAAGCGAATTCCAGAAGCGTCCTGACTGTGCGTCAGGAATCGTGACGTCTGCGCAAAGAAAGTTTCCTCGGGGAAAGTATCTGAATCTTAGATTGATGAAGCAGGCGCGCACCACTGTAGACAACCCCGGTCTTGTTTTTGTTATTCTTAATTCTGGCATTCGCTACCACTTAATTGCAATTGCGTTAATTGGTTAATCTGTCGTTTCTCTTGTATAGCTGGTGCCTATTGGCGGTGTTGTCTCGACGTAGTTGCCTCGACGAGGTGCTCGTCTTCGAAATAATTAGGTAGATTTGTGTGCATGCATGATTAATGGTGCTCCATCCGCTATAAGTATTCCTATTAGGGCGACTGAGCGAAATGGGGTTTTCTCCTTTACTTTGAAGCCCTTTCGAGATCAAAGTGGTCGCTACAGTGTTTGGCTATCATGTTTATTAAATCTGGGAAATCGTCCAAATGTAGTCCGGAAGTGGAATAATTATTGAACTGCTGGCTGTGATAAATTTTGGATAAGAGGAAGACCTACTTGCATTTTTGTGAGTAGGTTTGAAATTCGGAAGAATAATTTATGGGCGGATCCGACGTTGCGAATTCAAAATGGTTGCTGAAAACGAAGAAATCCAGAAAAACAAGTTTTGTTAACAAAGATATTTATTTAAGTATAAAAAACCAAACACGGGACAGTGCCGTGGAAAATCGACAACGAGCTGGAGAGGCTCCATCAATAAAAATATAATAAACTGTACTTCGTCAATTTTTCACACCAATTTTCGTGTATGGAGATTTTAAGGCGCTGCCTGAAGTAGCCAACACTCGATTTTTCAGCCTTATTGTTAAGATATGTATTGTTTCAACAGAAATTCCATTTCTAAAGAAAACAATCGAATTACATTTTTGGAATGGCATAAGTAGCAGTTCAATTTATGACCAAATCCGACGTCATCAACCATGAAGATGGTTCATGAAGATGGTGGCTGAAAAGAAAATCGTGTAGTTAAAGGAAGGTGACGCGACATTCCTTTAGATGTTTTGGAGGTCGACATGTACTATGTATACCTGAGACTGCATAACGAAGGTATTCAGAAAAGAGGGGGTGTATGGAGAGAGGGGAGTGGTTGCAACTCGATCCCGCATCAGTCATGCAGCTTCAGGACGACCATCCATCAGTGGCCTTCGCCATTGGATATAAACTTGCGCACTCGTTAGTCGCAACAGGAACGATGTTGGAGATCAGCCAAGGCCAGGGCCCAATGTCAGTTGGCAACGACGATTGTTCGAACCGGTGCAACCCGTACTCTTGTTATACCTGTGGATTTCAAATTTCTTCCAGACTGTAATTCATGCTGCAACATTTAATTGACCTACACATTTCGCCTCAGGCGGTTTGTTCGGTTAACAGGATGGTTCGCGACAAGCGGCCATTTTGCGAGAGAAATATAGTGATTGTAGAAAATAAAAATGTTTCAAAACGAGCACGTACATGTAGACACAGATAAGACATAGGATGATAGAATAACATGGAATAGAAATAAGATAGAAATTGGGGATGTAGTAGTGTGGAATATGTTGCTGGTATCAATGATAGCATGAATGATTAATTGCATCTGCGCTCGAATGTTCAGCGCCATTTTGTTCAAGAGGAGACTCCATATTGGAATTTTCCTTTCTAATGACAAAGCTCGATCCAAACTTCAACGACTGATATATCGAGAAATAGGCAAAACCAAGACCTGAAATAACTTGCATTCGACTACAAATTTAAGGAACTATCAACAGATCACATTTTATTCAGTATCGTTAAGCCATTCGTATAGCCACCCTGTACATACAGATTAAACAAAAGAAATTAAAGAAAGGATTAATATTCAGGATTATAAAATATTCTTATGTATGTAATCACATTTGGTCCAGCCTCCAATTATTTTCTTGAAATCCATACTGTTTTTTTATCGAATTGAACGCTTTTTTCCTAATTTTTTCGAAATGCACCGTATGGTGGCGTTGACTGCTCCACGCCTGTTGGACAAGTTTCTATTTGCACGCCGAGTGGAGTGCATTTTTCTAAGTAACAGTGCTCAAAGTGAATTTTATGACAAAAATCGTCGTTTCTTGTAAAAACGGTGTCAACAACGTCCCAAGAACTGCAGTTAACCGCTGCTCCCCCGAGGACCCATCAAATTTAAGAACTTGTAAGCAACTTAAAATCCACAGGACATGACCGTGATGAGAATTCCTGGCTGTTAACCGCACTTGTGTTTCGGCTATACGATATGGTTGGTCGCTAAAAGTAGGTCTTGGTAACCGGATGTCGCTGAGCCCGGGAGTGATACTCGAACGTTGTCCTCCTGAAACCTTCCGTGCCGCTCTCTAGCGGCGTTTCAGAGAATCAATTGGATTGTTGCGGCTATAGTTCCGTTTAACGATCGAGACTAAAACAAAAACCTGTAGACGAATTCGGATAAAAAGAACAACGCCCGTATCACGATTCACTCGCATTCTGAATGTTGTTTTGCGTGGAATCTGAAAGAAGATAGAAAAGGAAATGCCCCAGATTAGGCAGTCGTCCAAGTCCCTGAAGTAAATGTCATGTGGGTGTCGGCTTTTTGGTGAGCGACCTAGTGAGTTGCGAGAAAAAAGAAATGTGTCGGCAATAAATAATAGGATTTCTCACTTGTTGCTTATGTGTGTATCCGTTTCGTCCTCCGAATTCGCGGGGTTGGTCGGGCCAAGGACACACGAGTCCCATTAGGGGCTTTACATATATTAAGGCACCATAAACGGGTCAATGCTACGCCATAGAAAAAAATATTATTTCAGTCAGGACTCTTTTTCTTGTCTAGACTTCTTCTGGTCTTTAGAGATTTATCTCGCGCAGGCTAGATCCATGACTAACGATTTCTAAAGCTTGATTTACACCTAAGAAGATCGGCTCTTGAGGAGTCGATCTTGTAATTGATTGCATCTTGTAAACCAATGGCAACGTTCAATTATGTTATGGTGTAGTCTGCGGCTTGTGTCAGGTTCGGATAGCGACGTTTTTGACGGACAATATTGATCATTTGACATTATATTTTCTTACTAAAAATCGTCAATGAATTAAGAGATTCAATAACGCGTGTGCCACATTTTTCTTAACGAAACATCCCAGCTGAAACTGCTCTAAATATTATTAAATCAAATAATCCCAGTTGACATGTTGTGTATGTTTGAGGCGGTCGTGCTATTTTGCTTTGTGTATGGGGATTATGTTGCTGTACCGAGAGAATTTTATAATAGTAAAAAATATCCATGAATTGCGTAGGTAGAATTTGCTACCATCGCGCCTCGGCTTTATGAAAGCGTGTTGCATATAAACATAGCCATCACAGATGGGGGACGTCTATCGAATTATTTATAAGATGAGCGCACTGAACAATAGCGAAGAGTTTATTATACACACCATCTTGTTTGTTTTATGGGAATCTAGGTTACCGTTACGGACGAGAATATAGAGAATTAAACGCTAATAATCGACCGCCTTATAAATGCACACACCACATCAGCGTTGTTGCGAATTGTTGCCCAACAACCAGCAAACATACATTTGCCTGTTGACAATATTGGATGTTTCGAACGTTATCGCCAGTTTATCTTGTTTGCCGTTTAAAGAACGCCTGTAATAACATGACCTTTTGACCTTGTTTTAAAAATTTTGGCGCTGGTTGCGCTTTCAATTAATTATCCAGGAAGACGGAATCCAGGATTTGCGATTCGATTGCATTCGATGTAGCGTGTACTGTACATGCTCATTTCTACAGCGGTTAATGAAATCATTGACTTCATACTTAAGATACTAAGTAAATCCAAAATAAGTGTCTGATCGTTTTCAGGTAGACAAGATAGAATAGGTCTATCTAAGGATGTTTGGGCGCACGTCGACTAAAAAATCCGCAAGTCTACTTAATCGTGAGCTTATGCCGACTCTATGTAGTGGATTATAGGTTTTTTTCGGTTCTCTTTTTATCTTCTGGTCTCACTCCGGGCAATAATTTGATCAGTCAAAATTGCCTGCCACGGCCAGGAGAGTTTCGGTAATGTAGCTAGACTCTGCACTGCACGTTGCTACGTCATTTCTTTTTGTTCGGTTACCGAGTTATGCGCTTAGCTGCTGCAAAAGAAAGTAATCTTATTTTTCTACTCCGACAACTGTGGGCGAAATTGGCCTTGCGAAATGGTTACCAGGATGATGAATGGGTTCGAGAAAATGTTGTGTAAACAGGAACTACATGCAAAATAACGGGCGAAAAAAATCAATCTTTCAGAGTTCATTATTTTTGGCATTTTAAACATACATTGAACAAATCATAAGTTATTGTCTTTCATTTCCGGCGTACAATATCTTTATCTGATTGCAAGTATGTGAGCAGCATCTCCTAAATGGAAAATAACAAATTGAGAGACAGATGATTAAATTCCCAATTAAATAATGAGGCGCTCATACACGAATATGTGCTTAAAAATTCTCCATTACACAAAACCTTGTAATTAAACTGAATTTATCTGATACAATAAACTTTCTATTTTAATTCTCGTCACAATCAGAGACGAAATTAGGAATCCTAGTTGTGGTCATTGACAATAACGCAGGCAAGTTTTAATTTTTAGAGAAGTAATTTCGTGAACTGTCAACAGTGCACTAATTTCATGTACCTGTACATGGTTAAAATGAGACGTTAAACTCCTGGTAAGAATGACCTCCGCAATGGACACTCCAGATCCGAGGTATTTTGGGAGGCCAATCTTGGCTGGACGGAGAGATTTATTGTCGTGAGACTTGTGAGTTCAGACCCCAATAGTCAGGAGTAATCGTTTCTGGATTACCTTTAAGTCAGACAATGCCAACTCTCGGCTCTTGGGCATCCCTGACCACTATATAACTTCCGTTAGAGAACTATCGAGATTCTTTCGTTAAATAAATCGATGGGTTGTTGGACAATACGTATCCATCCTACGAAAACTAACGTCTTATTGTTTTTCGTTCAAAGAACTTCAGTTCACAGACTACACAGGCTATTGAGATCTACCTCTTTTCTTATTGCTTCTTATTTGAGTAAATCTGAAATTATAAAATATTGCTTCCAAAATTGTTTCACAAGATGAAACTTGAAACTTTGTTGTGACGATTGAGAAATATATTTTGTATAGATGATTTATCCCTCTTTCAATTACATTACTCTGTATAAAAAATTAATGAGATCTCTATCTGAGAACAAAATATCAAAAACAACATTTGCCTGTTTAAATTAACAAAATTCTTAAAATTCGCGCAACTATTTTGGACAGATTTAACATTTGGTGTATCGATTTTTTTGACAGCTTTAAAGCAATTCGAAAGATTCTTTGAGCGACAACTGGTATGGAATCTGTTAAAATATTTTTACCATTCCAGATGATGTGAAGCTGCTTAAAAATAGCGCTGATTGGCGGCGCTGGCAGCGTTTTAGTTGAGGATCGTGTCGACGGCGGACACGGACCTTTTTTAATATAGTAATTTACATGTAGTTTAGACTCGGCAAAAAGTTCGGCATCTCCAACGAACACCCGCTGCATAAAATACCAGCATT
>JAQGBY010005421.1:0-14670 GCA_034698785.1 Mycogona germanica | reverse complement strand
CTTCGCACAGTGCCCAAGCACCATGAGGGGGACGTAAGCCTGTAGTGCGGTTGACTACAGTTGATGGAAACTAAAAACTGATCTCTGCTCGTTTGTGGTGGTGATGTGCTCGGCTGACCGTAACTACTATCCGGTTGCCAAAAACTAGAAACCCAAACCGATAAACCGATGCCAAAATATGACGTAGGGCAGCCTCCAGTGCGCACATGTGGTCGGGGGGGAATAACAGGTGAGGGGCGGGTGTTTTCTTCACCGCCGAACGCCGATAAAATAATGAGAAAAACATGTTTTGACTCATTCGGTTGACGATCGAGCGACGCAACAGTGACATCAATGACTGATGCTCCAGGTGAAATGGTCGCAACTGTGAGCGACGTGTTGCTCGTCAAAATCGACTGTGGCGATATTTTGAAAAAAAATATGTATATGAAAACAGTAACATAAACTTTTCTTATGTAGCGACATAAACATTTGTTACAGTTTTTTAAAGTGTATTTCAGTATATTAAATTATCTAAAATAACGAGAGTTACTTGGGACGAAATCTGTCCCTCAATTAGTCCAGGAGCACTGGGAGGGGCACATTACAATCGTCAAGCAAATTAATCACAACATTCGATTGACCAGGCCACCTAACTCGCTAGCAGCGCCACCTGCTCAGTTAACAATAAGTTACTGGACTGACCTCCAACCTGCTTATGTCGTTTCAGAGTCTGGCCGAGGTGTTCCGCTGTTTCATCTGCATGGAACGACTGCGCGACGCCCATCTCTGTCCGCACTGTTCCAAACTGTGCTGCTACCTCTGCATCAAGGTAAAGAATTTCGCTCATCGCCTAATCCGTCTCATGTATATTGTTTTTTCTGCCAAAATGTTGATTCCATGTTTTTATTTTTTGCGATTACAGCGCTGGTTGACTGATCAGCGATCTCAGTGTCCGCACTGTCGGTAGGTGTCGTGTTAATCGCGAAATGGTTCACGAGTCAAGTTTCAAATGACCTCGTCTTTGATGGTTTCTAATTTGTTGGTCATTTTGGTTTCAGGGCATCTCTGCACGTGCACGAACTGGTCAACTGTCGCTGGGTGGAGGAAGTGACGACGCAGTTACAGATGGTCAGTCAGCTGCCATTGGTCAACTCCGCTTGGTTTTCACATTTGGATTCTGTATTTGCTGGTTCCGTTGAGCAGTGGGCTAGCTGTCACTTGAGAATACGTTTCACATGATATTTGCTAAAACAATTATAACTTGTATTTGCAGATGGTGGGTGCCGCCGGAAAGAGCGATGATCCTGCCAAAGATAGGTGCGTTTCGCTGTTGACAATAATCGATTGGGTGTAGCTTTGTAGAATAGATAGATATACATTTTTAGTTCTTGAGATGAATTAAAATTGTTCAGCGACTTCATAATCATACGCGAAACATAGAACCAAGCAGAACAATTTGAACATTTGCAAAGTTGTGTCTAAATCATAACTGACAAAGTCTGAACTGTATAATAATTCCAAAAAGTTTAAAATCCTTTAATCAAATTTCTTGCACATTTTTGAGCATTTGACAGTAATCTCTCATTTCACCGTCACATGACTGTAGATGCGATTTGCACCGCGAGAAGCTGAGTGTTTACTGTCGCACGTGTTCCCGTGCCATCTGCCACCAGTGCGCTCTGTGGGGTGGCCACCACTCTGGCCACACCTTCAAGCCACTGGACGAAGTATACGAGCAGCATGTGGGCCGCATCAACGACGAGATTGGTCAGCTGCGCAGGCGCCAGGTGGAGCTCATCAGTCTGGTGCAGGACGTGGAGAAGAACGTGGAGGGTGTGCGCGCCGCCAAGGACGAGAAGGTGCGCGAGATTCGCAACTCAGTGGAGCTGATTGTGGCCCGCCTCGACTCTCAGCTCAAGTGTAAGCTGCTGACGCTGATGGGACAGAAGAACTCGTTAACGCAGGAGACCGAGCAGTTGGACACACTGCTGCAAGACCTGGAGCAGAAGCTGCAGTCATCCTCCAAGAGCGAGCTTATCAATCGATCCAGCGAGCTGTTACACGAGATCAACCAGGTGCGACGTAAGCCGATGGCCTCCTTTGTGACGGCCGCCGTTCCAGCCGACTTTGCCAGGTGAGCTGCGACTGTCTTATCTTTCGTCTGCTACTTCTTTACCGCTGGAAGTTGTGGTGGATAATCATGTGTTCGTGTGTTTGTTTCGAATGCAGCGAGGTGGTGCCACAGTACGATAGCTCCACCTTCGTTATGAACAACTTCAGTAGTCTCCAACAGAAGGCCGATCCCGTGTACAGTCCACCGCTCATCGTCAATAGTCTGCGCTGGCGGCTCAAGGTCTATCCGGTGAGCCTTCAGCAATCATTTATTATAATCCGAATATGAAATCTCTTAGAGCATCCCAATTCCTTCCAACCTTTTTTCATGCATTTGGTAATGTAAGTAGAATTGAATGTTTCTCTTATTTAAATCTGTTCTTAGGATGGCAATGGAGTGGTTCGAGGCAACTATCTCTCCGTATTTTTGGAGTTGTCTTCCGGTCTCCCTGAAACATCCAAGTAAGAATAAAAATTTGTTAATATACTTCATTAAAATTAATTGAATAACTCTGTGCATCTTTTCTATAGTGTGTGTCAAATGTTGCCTCACAATTTCTAACGTTCTCGTCGCTCTTGACAGATACGAGTACCGCGTTGAGATGATCCACCAGGGTTCGCGCGATTCGTCCAAAAACATAATCCGTGAGTTCGCCTCTGATTTCGAGGTAGGCGAGTGCTGGGGCTACAACCGCTTCTTCAAGCTGGATCTGTTGGCCTCGGAGGGATTCCTCAATACACAGACGGACAGTCTGATCCTACGTTACCAGGTGCGCCCGCCCACCTTTTTCCAAAAATGTCGCGACCAGCAGTGGCAGATCAACCAGCAGATGACTGCGCACGAGCAATACGAGGCCCAAATTGGTGATCTCAAGGAGGTGAGTGCTTTGGTCATGCGTGAGTCGAGGACTTGAAACTCGATCGGCTGTCTTCGCTTCTGCACTTTTTATTCGATATTATTGTTAGAAAATTCTCTTATATTTCCTTTTTCTTTGCAGCGATTAGCTATAGAGATATCCAGAAATCAAGCGATTGGCAAGAAGTCTTCGTCGCTTGGCAAGTTTTATTGTTTGACTGTCGAATAGAGCTCTTCTGGTATTAATCCCAAGTTGTCTAAGCCCTAGTGTCTAAAAACTCGTTTAATTATTTAGGTCGTCGGTCTCGGGAACGCTCGGTGTCATTGGGCAATGCGCAAAGTATGTGCAAATACCGTGCCGTACGCGATCGCAGCGCTCGTCGTGACAATGTCGAGCTGGAACTAGAGAAACGCACCAACAATCTGGAATCGTCCAGCTCTGATGATATGGTTGGTGCAAACTTAGTTTGTTTGTATTTCCACAGTATCAATGCCGTATTTATTATAGCCTTTTATTTGGCACATTCATGGTTTAATTTTGTTTGTTGTTCGATGGGGTGCTCAGGATCTAAGCGACGGCGACAACGAGGATGGCGATTTGCGGGACATGAGCTCGCTGGTTGACAGCATCACGGAGGAATGCCTGAAGGACTCTGCCGAGAACAGCGACGAGAACGAGAACGACGTGGACGACGAAACTATGTAAGTGGCTCTGATTCCTCTCCCTGATGTCCATGTACTGACCAGTCTGAATCATTCTCAAAGTGTCCATCTCTTTGACAGGTCCGGAGACAACGACGTGGAGCACAGCCTGCGTCTCCCCTGCGCGGCCGCCACCACCGTCGCTCAGCTGGCGGCCTCTGACGGCGGCCTGGTGCATTACCAGCGTCTGGCGGCGGCGGTGGAGTCGGGTGGAACGGACGATCGCAGCGCCTCCTGTCGCGAGCAGGAGACAATGCTGCTGCAATTCCTCGAGGCGCAGGACGACGACGGAGCGCTGCTGGGCAAGGCACGATACCGAAAGCCGATGCTGGGTGAGACTTGAATGAATCTGCTATCGGGATCGGCCAGACTACAGATTTATCATTTATGTAATCGTGTATGCCTCTCGCCATCTCTTCCTGGTCGACTCAGGTTGCCGACGAGCCTTCTGCAAGCCCAGCGTCGGCTCTCCGTCTGGTTCTAGCAACATCCTGGAACAGTTTCCGCTGGACCAAGCTGACGGCAGCCATGTCTCCGTCTCTCGTTCACCGGGCTCCGCCCACTTGTTCCAATCGTGCGGCAACCTTCCCGGATTCTCAAGCGCTGCCAATGCCATCCCCAACAGTGTGACCACTCCGTTCGTCTTTGGGCGCGGCACCCACTCGCCACTCAAATCGGGTGAGAACTCAATTCGGACTCGATTTTTCTAGCGACTGTTATTAACCAATATAAATTCATAAACCGCAAACAATTTGTCTGCGAGTTAAGTTTTGTGCGTGCGTTTGAATGTAATTATCTTGTGATCCATATTGCAGACGGCTAATTTGTTAAATTGTGTTACTTTATCGTGTCATCTTTAGGTTCTCTGGAGCGTCTCTATCCACCATCCAGTCGTCCTTTAACATCCACTTTGCCGCCGATTATGGGAGAGCGCTCCAAATTCGTGTCTGCTGAATCTGTCAAAAGAGCACTCTTCGAAGGTACCAGGGCCTGTTCATATCAGTGACAACTATTTGCGTCGGCATAAAACCGTCTTCAATTTTTGCAAGTGTTTATCGATTGGATTGATACAGGTTCCCAGTCGGTGTCCAATCCGAGCCCCGGACTGTTGAGCTCCTCTTCGCAGCTGCACCTGCCCGTATCGCCGGTGGCGCTACCGTCTTCCGCCGGTTTAAGACCTCCCCGTGTGCCGTCCGCCTCTGATCCCACCTCTCCGTCGACGGCTGCGGCCCCCACCGAAGAGTTGGTCAACACGGCCGGTGGATCGGGAATGGAGCAGTATCCCATCTCGGATTCATCGGTCGGCGAAGTCGCGTGCATTCCATCGCTCAACACGGCCAGACTCGTTGCTCGACTCACGTGAGTTATCACCGTCTAAATAACCACTGCACGAGAAATTGTATAAATATAAAACTGGTTTTCTACTTGCTCATTTATTTCGCTCGTGCATTTCTTGCCCTATGCAGCCAATGGGAAAAGGATCAGCTTAACCGGAAAGAAGATCGAGCTGCAGCAGCTGCCGCCGCCGCAGCAGCGGCTTTGACCGCCGCCACTTCCGGCAAGTGCTGCCCACCCCCATCAAGTAGTGTGGCTGCCGCCCCGGGTCCGGCGTCGTCATCTGGACCATCTCTGATGTCGGACGTCAAGACGGGGACGCCGGCTAAGAGTTCGAGGTCGCGCAGCGCTGGAGACGTCCAACTTCCCATTCACGAACTCTCGATACGCGAGCTGCGCCCCATCTCGCCACCATCCTCCTCTTCCTCCGCCACAGCCACCTTGCTACCGACCAGCTGCAAAAGTAAACTATTTCCTAGAGACAGTCCGCAATAGGCATTGTACTGGTCACCGCTTCTGGTTGGTAAATTTTAAACTCTTGTTATGTTTTTTTTATTGATATACTCTTGCTACTCGTTAACTCATTTCAACCGGTGCTCGTGACTGTGCGTGTATGTGTGTAAAAGAATAAAAATTCCTTGTTAATATTCCAACGTTTAGATTTGTACATTCGCAAAAATAAAATTTCTTTCTCAATTTTATTAACTGTCATCACTTTATTGAGCTTGGCGTGTTTGGATCATCTTCAATTATTGATTGGGCGAAAGAAAATTTAACAGAGATTCTTCGTTTAAAAAATGTATGCATTTGCCACTAGTGGCGCTGTTAGATTTGTCGTTTCTTCTCCCGACTATTGATGAGTGCGCAGGCTCTGATTCTTGCGCAAAGAATTGAGTCCCTCGAACGATATTTTCTTTGTTTTGACAAATTACTGTATTTAGAATACTAGAAATATACATATGAATCGTTAAATTGTGATATGTTTGATCCCAATCCAAAAATTATATTGTTCAATTTATTTGTCGTGTTATTTTGACTCGCAAAATATTAATCCGCCTGTCTGCAAAGGACATGAATAAGTAGATAGTATACACCGTGTAAATATATTCCGTGTCGGTGAACCCACCGCAAGAAAATGTATTCAACACATTTAGATATTTTTGAAATTCCAATTAAATCTGTAATCCGACAGGGTCAAATGACTTACAATATCAAAGATTATTGTCATTAAGGGAATAATTGTGAACACCCGATTTGGGCAAATGGCATGTGCCATCTACTACATTCTCATCGTTGATTGTTGGTGGACGATTTTTCAAAATGGCGGACGTGGAAAATGAAGAAGTGGAGACTTTGGTATGTTTTCAACAAAATAATGGGATAAATAACTTATTTCGCTCAAAATTTGGCCTAAAACTCTACTCGAATGCGACATAGACCTGATGAAGTAGTTTTAACTAAAAATATTACGATCGATAAAATAGGAGCAATCGTTAAAAATCGATTGACGCTAATGCAGTGTAAAAGGAGGCGGGGGAATTGTGTATGGCGTCAGAAATATAATTACATATCAATTAGGATTTTAATGAATTGTGTGGAGAATTTATTTTCGAAGAGTTGTTGCTTCTTGGCTGCATGGCCTTGCTGAAGCGTTGCTCGAACCTCTAAATGGTCTAAAGAGTTTGGGTTGCGAAGGTATCAATGCGTAGGTTAATGGAATTATTACTGTTCATTAGACGATACTAGCTGTCATCCCAATTGTAAATGCGATCAGAGTGTCACGCCAACTTAAGCCAAGATTTCGCCTGTGACAACTGAATTAACCTTCTAAATAATGTTGAATTAAGCGAGAAATTCTACAGTATACAGTATTTTTTACATTTATTTATCTAAAATTAGTCATGGAGTTAATTTCAGTTTACATTTTTGTGATGACCCTGAAATGTAAATTTCTTGCCTCTATTCATTCCAGGAAAAGGAATTCAAATGGTTGCTATCAGTGGAAGTCAATACTGGATTCAGCCAGATCCAGGGAGTTATCATGGTGAGAGAGAGATTGGGATAATTGCAGCAATTGCTCTAACGATGCTGTTATCCTTGACAACGCACATGCACTCGCGAGCCAGTTGTTAAATGCTATTCCGCGTCTGGCAACAAATCGCCTGCTGGCTGCTCGCTCCCGTTTCTGGCAAATTGAGGCATATTTGGGTGCAATATTATTTATGCCAGTATTATTATTGGTTCGATTTTTTGTTGGCATAGGATTAGTTGCCTAGCAGCATCCAAGCGACCATCACTGTGGTAGCCTTGGACCATGCAATTAATTGCAAATTTGGGCTTTAAAAATGACGTATCGCAGATAGGCTTGTCGGTCGCTTCAACGCTTTTGGGAAACTTGTGTCACCGTCGAACAATTCTGACTTTTTTGGAAGCAAAAAGTTGGGATTTATTAAAACACCTCTCACTTTAAAAAAAAAAATAAAAAATGCTCAATGAAGAAAAAATTCTAGAGAATAATTAAAATAAATAATTATATTAAAAAAGAACTTCGATCGGTTGACACACCAACTTGTCATATGGTTATAGGTTCAATTCTCGCTTTCGAATTCGCTAGTTGATTCGATAACCTCTCGTTTTGGTGAAATTGTGACGTATACTGATATCACGATGAGGGCGTACAGATTATTTTGTGACATTCGCTGCAATTGAATAATAAACAATAATGGTCAATCTAAAAATTATTTTGAAATGTTCAAGGAAGTGAAAAGGAGAAGCAGAAGATTGACTATTTCAGTGGGGTTGTACTTATGCTGTGTAATTTTCAAATTCCAGGAATGTGCCCGCAGGTTCATACTTCCAATACCTGGTATGGTGAATCATGTGGAATAAAATTATTTTCAATTAAAATGTTGCATTTTTCTCCTCTATCTGACTTTTCGAAATTTATTTACTACAGGCGCTGAGTCTATGGTAAAATCCGAGAAGTTCATCATGAGCACCCCTCAGTAAGTTTCAGAGTAACCGTTTCTTTCAAGCAAAAATATCCTTTATCTAGCATTCAATTATCATCTGAATTTTTCTTGACCAATTCTTGATTGGAAAAGAACCTGGCGATGTCCACATTTTTTAAAATTGTGTTCCAATATTGCTCTAATTTTTAGGTTATCCACGCCAGAACAAATCAGGTGTATAGTTACACTGGTAGGAGACAACGTGTCACAGGCAGTGAGTAGAAATAAGTAATCGAGTGGGCCTTTATGGCCGTTATAAACGTAGAATCCCCGCAGGATTTACCGGCTTATTTGATCAACCCTATAAGAACACCGGTGAAATAATAATTTGTCATTTTTCTTGTGCAAAGAATATTAGCTTGAAGGTTCACAAAAATAGTAGCCAGGTGCAAAGGACGACAGTTCAGAGCGAAAATCCTTGGAAACTGCAACAGGTACGAAACCTTTGTCTATACAGTTGAAATGCTTGAAATAGTTGTTCCAAAAATAATTGGTCGTCCCTTAGTTATGCGCATTGCTTTAGCAATTGATGTTTTTAATGAGTGTTCTTATTTATAAAAATAATAAGTAAACGAAATTTGATATAAATGTCCAATTCGTGGTGGTCATTACGAGTGACTGAGAAATTTGATGACTGCGATTCGTCGATGACGTTTGTTTTAAATTTCCGAAACACTTAAAATGACTCGAAATCTGAGTATACTTGAAACGGCTTTTGGTGTCATTTATTTAGGTTCAGGACGCTGGCAACCATCTGTATTCGGCCCTGCAGCACATTGTGAATATTGAGAGCGGTTACACATTCCAATCGGCTGAAGAAGTTATTCACGTAAGTTTTCTGTTTCATTAGATGTTTTTAGCGATGTTAAACTATTCAAACATGTGAGCATATCGGCTTAAATTGTGTATTTATATGAACATTTTTTTATACTGTTGATAGATATATTTTGCTTGTTGTCATATCTTACAGTTGTTGTCTGAAATCATGGAGTGTCTGAAGAGAGGTCTCAATTGTCTGGTGGTGCCCAGAAAGAAGACAATCGAGGAGCTGCAGAATAGTCGAAACGTGGTTGGTTACATTGTCAAGCTTGAATTTCACTGTAATGCCCTGCTCTGCGTTTAGCGTTTGAGAAATATATACCGAGCTTACATCTCAGAGGGAGAGAGTGAACGAGTTTTTATGAACGAATAGGAATCGGAATTTTCTAGAAACAAGCTACAAAATGATCTCGCACCCTCCTACGTAGTTTTAATTTCTACAATATGTGTTCATGATGCAGTTTGGATTATGTCGTCATGTTTGTTTTTGTTGTTTGTACTTATAAGTTGGGGTGGTTTGATACTAACAGTCTCTCCCACCTTTTCCTTCCGTCTCTCCACCTCTGTTCGTTCTCCGATCGACTCTGCGTCGCGCAGAAGAACCTCCACCCGCCTCTGCCACCCGACATGGCCGTCAGCTTCTACGTGCAATCGCACAAACTGATCTTCGCCGTGTACCACGTTCAGCATCACCACGGCAGCACCAAATTCGATGTGTACCAGGCCGAGTGCTCCGTGCCTTGGCTCAATGAGGTGCTCGTGCTCTTCTCCATGGCGCTTCAGTGCTGCCAACAACTGAGAGGAAAGGTGAGTGGAACGACATGATATGTCATAACGAGTGCGTGCTTTTTCGCGTACGCATCTGAAATTCAGTTTTAGGTTTGAACAGCGCCGAATGAAAAATCAATGAGTGCCAAACTATTTTCATGATCAATTATATTAGAAGTGATAATAATCTATCGATACTATTATTTTTATTTGAATTTGTAAGGGTGAAGTTGTATTTCACTTCTAATGAAGTTCTAGTAGAGTTCGCCACTCTGTCTTTCATTCGACGCTGTCCCGGACAACGTCAAAAATTTCTAATATTTAAAAGTAAGACCGACTAAGTTCGCTCTAATCTAATTATAACTTTCTTTTGTCAGGTGGTTGTCTTTAGCCAGTACAACGATCTGAGCATCAACTGCAGGACATCCATCTAACGGCCGATCCGCTTTGACCTTATCTGTCAGCACTGCCCGAGGTCGCCACTGTCGCCCAGGATCAAATGACGCTGTCCCCGACGAAGAGTGAGTAGAATTCCCCCGATTTTCTTTTTGTTTGCCTGAAACCAGCAATCCGCTACTCAGTTCAGAAAAGGAGGACAAGTTCTCCGCGTTGCCGCGCCGTTCCTGCGTCTGGCAGCGGGATTTGGATAATTGACGTGTATCGTTTCTCTTGCCTCTTGTCTCCTCGCCTACCCTCGACCTCGGTTGTTCTTTCTCGCTTCTCAACTCCCCCGTGAGATCTGATTCTCGTTCAAGGAAGGCCATCAGCAAGGCTAACGTATTAATTAATCGAAGCCAGTAGTTGCATGATGGTGCGAGACGTGTGCTATCTTGTGTTTTTGACAATTTGTGCGCTGATTTTCCATGAAGCAACCACACACACTTAATATTTCATTCCGAATGACTTGAAACGAGTCTCTTCTGTCTGGACGGAAGGACAATGTGGACCTACTTATTCCGGAACATTATCGATTCGATGTCGAAGACATTTCCGAGTGCGAGGTGCGAACGAACAGTCGAATCCTCGGAAACACGTGTGTCACTCTGTTGTATGCTCTTGAGCTGGACGAAACGCGTGTTCCATAATAACAATTGTATCATCTAAATCGATTAATGGACCAACGGTAACGATCTCAACTAGGCTTTCTTTCATCTACTTGAAACATGGTGATTATTTAGATTAAACGTTGCTCTGTAAAGTCTATGCCATACGGTTTAACTATTATGTCGATACTCTCGAGAAAATGGAAATATTTATTTAGCCAAATGTCAGTCGACCTGTTACTTTCGCAGCACGCCTCTCTGGCAGACATTCGACCAAATAACTGAATAGTTCCTCGAATGTGTCGTCACCAAGTTCGCTCGTGTGGTAAAGGTTTTACTCCTACTATTCTTGGCCTGTTCTAGGTGTGTCTATGTCGAGTTGTACTTATATGCAACAATAGCGTCGGCTACAGAGTAGAACACTGGAATAATCTTCCCCAGAAGTCAACTTGATTAGTAAACTCGTTAGGAGTGCAGATCATGCTGCAGATTATATTTATCATGATAATAATATAAATGTTTTGTGTTTTTTTTTCTACATTTTTTGTTAATCTCAACGACCCGGTGATCGTTTAGCTCTTTTCGTTGATGACAATTGTATTTTTCAAAATGATAGCTGCGAGCTGAGAGTTCAGTCGCTAAGATGGTGCCGAAAGCGTGACTGAAAATATTTTTGAAACTCAAAACAAGAAACGCGAATTCACAATTCTGTTAGGTCAAATGAATTTCTTTGAAAAAGAAAACGGCAGGACAAATTGTTGATTGATTAATAAAAATAATTATTGCATGATAACATAGAAAGTTATTATTCTGTGCCGCAAAAGGTATTTAAATAATTTAAAAAAATTATCCAAATTTGTTTCCTTTGAGAACTTATTAGCGGTTTGTGACCACAAAGCCAGCATCAGAATCAGCGTTTCACTTTTTATTTTTCAAACATATTTTCATACACGCGTTTAGCGTCTTTGTTGGGGTTCCAAACAATTTGGCAACTAACATTCGCCTATTCCCAGATGCATTCCTACAATTGAAATACAGTAATTAACTCATAATAAGCTAGTCTGACTAGAGCCAACTCCACCCCTAGTAACTCATGATTGATTCTGGACATTATATAGCAATATTTGCTAGTTTCTTAGATATATATAGAATGGTCGAAAGAATAGTCTAGCGATGGTAGCGAATAAATAGCAAATTGTAGTCTCTCTCGATAGCTAATTCAGAGTCAATCGGACCCACTTTGATCGAATACGAATAACCCTGACTCATAAGCAATAAGTTTCGGGCAGAGAGGGTTATCTGACACAGACTAGGATCTTGAGGAAATTGTATTTGTGTTGAATTGTTGATACTAGTTTGTAGACGCAAAATGTTTCGTGTTTTACATTTTTGCACTTGTTTCGTGTTTCATTTAAAGAAAATTAAAATTCACATTTATGGATTTAATTGTTAATGTTAAATATGCTCATTTATTTGTCAATTATTTATTTTTATTAACTTTCCTTAATTGGTACGTGGATACCTTGAAATATCTTTCCACTTTATAAGCCGTGTAATAACTATTCAATTCTAATATTTAATTCAGTTGTACGAGTCGTCGTAGCACAGCCGGTATTGTGACTGACTGTGACTCGGCGATCCCGGGTTCGATTCCCGGCGCGGGCTCTCGAAAATTTCGATCCTGGAGACGTGCCCCTCTCATAGTGCCTAATCACCAAGAGGGGTACAAAACGCCTGTAGTGTGGTTGGCTACAGTTGATTGAAAAAAATTTATAAGTATGAACTTTGAAATTGAGGATATTCCACTCAGGGTTCAAATCCTGAACCAGCTACGATGTCATTATTTCTTTATTTTATTGAAAGCTCTAACCACCTTTTCCCACCTTTTTGTCCACAAGTTTCATAATTGACGACACCCTATCCTTACTGCAACACTGTGCTTTCTGTTGGCCTGCTAAATTTTTTAAGTAAGCGCCAAATGAAACCTACGTTGCGTTAAAGTTGATGGTCGACATGACATAAAAGTTAGATGTTTAAGTTTAAGTGTCTTATCGTTAGCTAGATTGTGTCTTATCGTGAACAGCTTGGTGTCTGCTCGGGTCTTTTTCCCCTAGAATTCTCAAATGAAACCCATAACAAGTGAAGATATTCTGTATCGACAAAGATGAAGAAATAGGAGGAATTGGTCAACAACGTTTTATTTATATCGTTTCCGGTTTACCCCAAGTGAGTCGACAATGATAATTTATAAATATACAAGTAACGTTTCATACCAACAAGTAAAAATGAATGAGAATTGATTCTTATCATAAAATCAAATTTATGATACTCTTCTGTGCAAGCAATAATCAGTCTGTTAACCAGCCAGCTGTTTGCATCAATCACTGGAAACTATTTAACTTCAAGTACATTGTTGGTGAAATTACAACCTCTCCATTTAAGATTTAAAATTCCTTAAAATACAATACATTTGTAGTTTTGATCCATTAACGACATGTATTCAATCACCATTGAATAAAATTAACGGTTCGTTGTTAATTTGTAATTTTATGTTTTCCAGGTGCTCATTAGTTTATTGTCCAACGCTCGCCTTTGATCTGATTTTTATCAGATAGGAAGCTATTGATAACTGTTGATGCATCCATGCAACCAGATGACTATGAAGATGGGGTGAGTCGACTATTTTGTTACATTTTCAGGATTAAACCTTTGACTTGGGACCGTGCAGAGAGTGATTACAAACATGGATAGTTAGTTTCGGTGCTCAATTTGCACAAATGAATGCTGACAGAATGAACTCTTTAACACGGAGTTAGATATCCAAACAATGTACAATATGACTAGTGAAACAAGATTTGAAACAAACGTAAATAAGTCAGGAATAAGTTAAGAAGTGAAAAATAAGCAAAACATTGTTATAGAACTGTGCGTCCTATATATCTTAACCGCAATAAAAGATTGATTATCCTAGTCTTTATACTCTGCCATAACAGTGATTGGCCAATTGTGGTCGAACGCTTCATAGGAATTCCATTGTCTGCTTCATTGGACAACACATTGGGAACCAGTGTCTGTGGGATCAATGTTGGAAAAGGAAATTTTCCCAGTGTAGTGTCACGCTTCATTAATTTAGGTCTTGAATTATTAGGAACAAGACCCAATGCAGGTTGTGAGGAAGAAGTATTTTCGTGACCATGATAACTATTTGATGTAGAATTGAAAGATAATATTGTGCCATTGCCATTGTGCATAATTTCATTGCCATGGGAGTGGACCATTTTCAAATCAGTGGAATTTAGATCACTTGAATTGAAGGATACTATTGTGCCATTCTGCATAGTTTCATTGTTACTGAAATGGGTCATTGGCAAATCTGTTGAATTTAAATGTGTATAATTGGAGGATACTTTTGTGTCATTGTGCATAGTTTCATTGCTGTGAAAGTGTGTCATTGGCAAATCAGTTAAATTTAAATGTGTTGAATTGGAGGATACTATTGTACCATTCTGCATAGTTTCATTGGCATGAGGGTGAGGCATTCGAAAATCAGTTGAATTTATATGTGTTGTATTGGAGGATACTATTGTTCCATTGTGCATAGTTTCATTGCTATGGATGTGGGTCATTGGCAAATCAGTGGAATTTATATTAGAATTTGAGCCATTGTGCATAGTTTCATTGCTTTGGGAGTGAGCCATTGGCAAATCAGTTGAAT
This sequence comes from Mycogona germanica, assembly GCA_034698785.1. Lineage (NCBI taxonomy): Eukaryota > Metazoa > Arthropoda > Diplopoda > Chordeumatida > Chordeumatidae > Mycogona > Mycogona germanica. The sequence continues at coordinate 327 of JAQGBY010005421.1, read as the reverse complement.
TTAGATTTGAGGAATTGGAGGATACTATTGTGCCATTGTGCATAGTTCCATTAATGTGGAAGTGAGTCATTGGAAAATCAGTTGAATTTAGATGTGTTGAAATGGATAATACCATTGTGTCATTCTGTGTAGTTTCATTAGCATGGTAATGAGGCATTTGAAAATCAGTTAAATTTAGATGTGTTGAATTGGAGGATACTAGTGTACCATTGTGCATAGTTTCATTGCTATGAATGTGTGCCATTGGCAAATCAGTTGAATTTAGATGTGTTGAATTGTAGGATAATATTGTGCCATTGTGTATAGTTTCATTGCTATGGAAGTGTT
>JAQGBY010005420.1:0-14670 GCA_034698785.1 Mycogona germanica | reverse complement strand
TTTGGAAAACACACTTGTATTTTCCTATGCCAATCACATTACTTGATATCACAAAATGCTAGGCCTGCCATGTAGTGTTGGGATTTAGAGCTTTTCAACCCTTTTATCCCAGTCACTCAGAGTGATAAGCACTTTTCTTAATAAAATGACCAAACAGGAAGTGGAACTCTGTCACTTCCTGTTTCGGAATGCGCTTGGCCAAAAACATGTAAAAACACTGTTTGAGTACCCTCAGCTACTCTGACTTCACTGGGGTACTCTAAGAATCACTTAAAACACATTTAAAAACACTTTGCAACCAAACAGGAAGTCCAATCGGCACTTCCTGTTTTGGCACGTGCTTGGCAAAAATCATCAAAACATGGTGTAAAATTGCAGTAAAAAGCTTGAGGTTTTTCTGATTGCTTGTCCTGCTTGCCCCCTACATAAAACCATCAAATTTATCCCAAGAATGCCAAACTGGAAGTGACTACCGGTCACTTCCTGTTTGACTCACACTTTGATTTACATGCTTTGATATACACTTGATCTGGTGGTGCCGCATGCTCTAGCAGTAAATCTGCCAGGTCCGTCATGGATCCACAAAACAAACAAATCCACAAACACAAATCCACAAACAAAAATCGAGGTCCACCCCAGACCTGTGGGGAGGCGCAACTCGTAATAAAACATGTAAAAAAAACACTAACTGTTTGAATGAGAAAAACATGTACACTAAAAAAATAGCTTGCATTGTTGAATATCACACAGTGTAGAACATTATAAAGCCTGCATATAAAAAAAAACTCATTGTCTTACGGACTAGAGGAAACAACCATTTGCCTTATTCTATTCTTTAGTTAACACGCTTGAAAAAGTGTCACCTTATGGGTGAAAAGGAAATATGCTTGATTACGCACTAAGTACACGAGCCTAGGAGAATTATCCTTAAACAAATTTAAATTGCACTGGCCTAATACATGATCAATAATAATAAAAAAAAATAGGAACTCAAAATTGTGCCTTGGCTAAAACAACCAAGTGTGCCACACTCTGACCTGGAAGTGCTGGCCCTGTGGCTTCCTTGGTTTGGACAGGTTTGAGTCGTGTCCAAAAAGGAAGGCCAGTGCAATGCTCGTAAGTGATACTGTGGCCGGAATGGGTTGCACATTGAGGAAGTCCTCGACCGTACTGATGATTGAGGTGGTGGATACAGCCGTAGTACTTAAAGACATCTCCAGGGATGGGCGTGCCGGTGATATCTGGTTAACCCACTCTCCGTCAGACTGAGATTTTGTGTGTCCTGTTGGCACCACTGACAGGATCACAAAGGCATCAGGCACATTGCTTGTCACCTGTTTTGTTGGAGCTGTTGTAATTGGATGGATTTGGCTCCAATCAATAAAACCATAGTTGTCTGATGGTGGTTTTGGTGTCCACTCCAGAGTCTGCTCGTCATTTCCTGTTCTGCTGGTTGCTGTCTGCTGGAATGGTGGCGGTGTCCCCAGGTGACATTTCTCTGCCTCCGTCAAGAACTTAGTTAATCGCTTGGTGGCCCTTGACTTTCTTGATCCAGCACCGGATTGGTGGGCAGCACGGTTGGCTGCTGTTTCAGTGGTGCCGGAGCTGCCAATTTGCAATGTGTCTTGCTACGTGGTTCATCGGCACTAGTCCTGGCCACACCTTCTCCCCAGCCTGGTCGCGGTGCTGGTGGTTCCTGGACTGGTTTCTGTTCCTCATTGGCCAGTTTGGTGACAGACTGCTGGGCCGGCGGTTTTGGTTGTGCACCAACACTGCGGGTGCGCTCTGCCATTGCTGTGACAAACTGTTGGCTCCCTGCTGGTTTTTTGCCTCTGGTGCCTGTTGAAGCCTTGTTAGCAGACCGGTGTGGTTGGACAGACAGTTGAGGTGGTTGTATGGCCACAGTTGCTGCTGGCACTGATGTAAGGCTTCCTGTGCTGTGTAGTGCCACTCGTTTCCCTCCGGCCAGTTTGGTGGATGATGTCTTCCTTTTTGCTGGGACTCATTTCGGTGCTGTCACCTCTGGTTGGGCTAACATAGTTGGCACAGGAGTGACGACTGGAACGACAGTTAATGGTGGTTTGGGTTTCACCACCTGTCTCTCATCGGTTTTGCAGACATCCTGCAAGACCATGGTCACCGTTTTGGGAGGCCAGTGGGCGTCCGTAAGCATTGGGGACCACGTCTTGGCCACATCTTTTGCCAGATGGCTGGTGGTGGATGTGACTGTTGTTTTGGTGCGTGACACTTTGTCGGGCCTGGTTGGCATAGCTTGTGCTGCTGTCCCCTGCTGCCTCTTGTGCTGCTGTTCTGCGAGAGTCGTTTGCATCTTAGCCTCAGTTTGGCTACCGGCCACTTCCTGTGATGCTGCTGACGGTGTTGGTGCTGCTGCCCTTGCTGCAGCTGCCGGTTGCGGTAGTTGTGGTGTACTCCGGCTGCTGGTCTTCACACTTCGTCCGCCTCTGCACATGATGTTGGCATATATGATCTCCGGTGAAGTGGATGACATGGATGATCTCGAGGTAGGTGGGCGTTGTGGTGATGCAGCCTGGCGCTGGTTATGTGGCAGCACTTGTTGTTGCCGATAATTTACCGCTACAGTGGCGTTGCTGGGTGAAGGCAACACGGAGGTGGCCCCAACTCTGGTCATGGTGGGTGCCGGTACACCATTGAATGCTGGCGATGTTAACAGCTTGAGCGCCAGTATTTGGTTGATGCCATCCAGCAGGTCGTAGCTGGGATGCCTCGTCGGAATTGAGCCAGTCCTTGTGGTTTGTCCAGGCTGCTCCTTGGGTGAAACTGTTGGCGTCTTCTTGATTGTCAAACTTTGCTCCACAGACTTGTTGGATTCGTCTTGGTTGTTTCCAGATCTGGGCTCAGGAGCTGTGGCTGGCATCACAATTGCTGCTGGCGTGTTGTACTTGTTGGCATTGCTCACTTCCTGTTGTGTTACCGTGGGCTGAAATTCTGATGTTTTCATATTAACCGCCACTTGCTGCCTGGTCTCGTATGAAGTGTCGAGACACTCACCCAATTTTTCCTCATTGTTGGAAGTCGTGGCACACACGTTTGGTAGTGGCGGGTGTTGGATGGTAGGTGGTAGGCACTTGCTGGATTGCACATTGGCCTGTGGTAGTTCTCTGTCTAGCCTGGTTATATTCGCAGTGGTGTAGTCCAACCTATCATGTTGCGACACTTCACTGCTGTTGTTGTCCTTGACCTCTGAGGGTGATAGGTGGGCTAGTTGACATACCGGGACCGAATAGTGTGTCGGTTTGCTGCTGGCTGGCCTCCTCTGCCCTACATCTCGGGTGCCTTGTACTTCCATGTCATGGAATTGGGCTGCCTTTGATTTGGAAGTAGTGTTACTGTCTAGCGATTGTTCAGTTATGTGGGACGAAGCTTTAGACGGTGACACACACATGTGTGTGGCCTGCCTTCGCAATTGACAAGTTTGTTCGAGATTCTTCTCCATACCCGTGTCCTGTGAAGGAATGTCTAGGGTCGAGATTATAACTACTCTGCGTGGTGGTGTCCGAAGTCTCTGGTCAAGCATATTGGGGTAGGTGCATTGCTGGTGTGAGAGATCTCCTCCTCAGAGGTGTCAACCATGTATGGGCATGTATCGATAATTCATACGGCTTGGTCTATCTCTCGTACCTGTATAGCACGGCGCCGAGTAATTTCGGCCGTCACTTTGTCTTGTGTGGCGGTTGAGAAGTGCGACACACTACTCGGGAAGCGAATGGGTGAGATTATCATTTTACTCACTTTGCTGTGGGTTTGCAAAAAGTCAACATCATCGTCACTGTATTTGCTGTCCCACTTCTGTCGTTTGTTCGCCTGGAGTTCGTCGCACTCATCCACGGTGGATGTACACATGACTAGCCTAGGCTGGTCTAGGCCTGATGGTCCTGCAGTGGGCGAATATGTTGGTGGTAGTACTATGGACGCAGACGAGGCTGCCCAGTTCGTTGGTGGCCTAGGTAGGTTCCAGTTAGCAGCACCAGGAAATTGTTTTTGCTGCATTCGGGTGCTGAAGTCGGCTGTCGCAATACAAGATGCAGGCCTAGTTAGGCCTAGGTCTAGGGTAGGCACATTGGATGTTGGGCCTACCTCTAGTGCTGCTGCCATTTGGTGATCATCGGTGGTATAGACGACATTTGGAAAGTGATCTGGCATTAGTAACTTCTGCCACCGTCCTATTTTTCTCCTTTTTTCAGAATTTTGTTTGGTTCTTCTTATTTCAGGCTCTATTGCTAACACATGTTTATGTTCTACAGTCAAAATGAATGAATGGCCTTTAAACTGGCCATACACTTTTGCGGCTAATTCGTGAAATCGGGTTTGGCAGTTGCGTTCATCAATACGCTCATTTTGTGGGTGTCAGTTCTTCATGCTGCACCTTGGGGAATGGTTGTCCGCAATGCACCGGATGTCATCCACTGGAAAGAGGCTGCCTCATGCTGTTTGATGGGATTCGGCATAATTCGTACTTTAACATCTGCTTTGTTGACACATAACGTTGCTGGCATATTTGGCTCTCTGACATTTGATTTAAAATCGTTGGGAGTTGTATTTCCATTTTTGTGGGTGTTACATGTACATGGGGCATCACACACTAAAAAGCATTAACGTCCCCTAGGTCTACCAGACTTGGTGGAGTTTGTGCCAGTGTGTTTGTTGATTCGAAAAACATGCTAGTTGTTGAAGCCTGCTTTATTTGCAGGAAGTTGTTTCGCCACTGTTGTGGGTGATGCACAAACTGGGGGTGTCATGCCTGGTAAAACGGTGTTCTTGACACTGGGACTGTGCCCTAGTACAACCATATCCTTTGCCACTTCCTTACTGGTTTTCTTGATCACTTGTTCACAGCTAGTGGCCTCCGTCCCACTATGAGGTCGCCTCTTTTGACTCGCGTCTGCATGCCTAAAACTCGTAGCCCCTGATAATTCGCTTGCTGGCTTTTTGGCAATCATATTCAACTTCATAGTTGATTCTTCAGCTGATGTTGGGCTTTGCAAAGGTGCACTACGTCCAGTTGCTTGCAGTATCTTATCGGCAACTGGTGTCTGTTCGCTTGGGCAGCCGTCTGTAATTGACGGACAGTTCTGGGCGATCAGGTAGTGTCGGATTGCAAATTTTCTGCCAGTCAGATTTAATGGCAGCAATGCACTCTGAAGTTGGTTTTTGCACTTGTTGCCATGGGCCTGGAGGTCCATGAGTTTTTAACTTTGCCAGATAATCACCCGCTTTGCCTTGTTTTGTTTCTGGTCTGTCAACTGCTTTAGTTGACTTTGCAAAACTTTTTTCAGGGGCCGAAGAGTTAGGTTTGGCAAGTTTACGTGGCTTTTTCGTGTCTGTGGTTTTGGTCAACCTCTTTCTGCCACTATTAACACTAGTTTGTTCTTGAGAGGCGAGAGTGCTGTCTAACTTTTTTCCTGTTATTCCATTTTGATAACGTCTGTTGAACTGGAGAGTATAGAGACAATGAACTGATTTGTCCGAGTGAACACAGTTTGGTTTTGGCTTAGGCCATTTTTTGTGGATCCTGCGATTGAGCCAATAATGGTACCTATATTTTCGAACTCCTGTTGAGATGCGGTTCAGTGCAACATCGTCAGGGTCAGGAAACAAGTGGGCTTTGTCGATAGTTTCGCTCAGTACCATCAGACGTTTTTGCACTAGTGATAGAAATAACACTTTCGCATAGATCATGTCGAATTCTTCTCTTACTGGGTCGAGAATCGGCGGATCTTTGACTACTGGTATTTTTCCGGCAACTTTCGAGTGGACAATGGTGGCATACATGAGAATTTGTTCCTGTACCTCAGAAGAAAAATTATTAAATTGTTTTATATATCGCACCATTGCAGCCAGTTGTTGTGCTGGTTCAATCTTGACCGAGTCTGGCCGGTTAGGCACTTTGGTCAGCATTGAGAGACACCGTTGCACAGATTCTGTGTCACTCATATTTTCTTGCTGGTTGACCACTTCCTCACCAACAGGTGGAATAACGTGGTTGGCCCAAACGCATCTTGTGTGGTCTTCCAGGCCGAGTTGAAAGATCTCCAGGTCTATGTCAATTAATGATAAAGACGAATGTCAGGATCTTGGATTGACAAACGCCTCTACTTGTCGGGCTTGTGATTCTTGATAATCCTTCTTGTTAGAAATGTGTTGTACCTTTTGTTGGTCCAGAAGTCGGTGTCCGGATCAAAATACTTGGCCAGGCATACTGAGGCATCCTTACAAACTGGGGAATTGACACTTCCACCATCTGGGTGTGTGCATGGACCGGTATATATAATAGTGGCAATGGTTAGCTTCTGGCTTGAAGTTTCATCCATCTCATCTGCCCAATTGACTGCTTCCTCTTCTTCCTCCTGTTCATCTTCTTCCTCATCATCATCGTTAGGAGGGAGGACATAGTCATCATTGTCTAGCAGTTTGCCACGAAGCAAAGCTTTCTTTAGTTTACAGAGGTGGACCACATCATTCTTGTGCGCTCGACCGGCAGTAGGGTAGACCAGCTCTACTTCTGCATTTACACCTCTGATATTGACAATGCAATATGGGCCATGATAGTGAGCAAGTAGCTTGATAGTCATGCCTACTTTTTGAATCAGGCGGCTCACCATCACTATATCGCCTACTTTAAAGGTGTCAGCCTTCACAGGTTTTCATCTCACTGCATCTTTCTGCTGGACCTTCCTGATCCGGTCCATAGCAGCTTGCTGGCGCAGCATAGGAGATTCCACCACCTTGGGAAGTGGGAACAACCTGTCACTGGGGCGGTATGGCTTGCATCCATACAGCATAAAAAAGGAGTTTCTTGCATGCTGCTTTGGACAGAAGCGTTGTAAGAAAAGACTGCCTCATCGAGATGTTCATCCCAGTCTTTTTGGTCATCACCAATGTTCATATACACTTTGACCTGGGTGGTGTTGTTGTTACACTCTATCAGCCCATTGGCCTGTGGGTGATATGCTGTGGTGGTGCTGTGGGCCAGTGCTGTTAGTCAGCCAGGCAGCTGTGTCCTTGCTGGTGAAATTGGTGCCTCTATCTGAGATCACCTTGCGGACAGTACTATGCCGATTAACCAGGCATTCCAGGAAGACGATTGTGCAGCTTGTTGAAAATGTAGGAATAGCCCTGCTCTCTACATAGCGGGTAGTATAATCGAAAGCGCTGATTATAAATTTGTTCCCGCTAGTAGACGTTTGGAATGGTTAAGGAACGTTTGGAATGGGCCTAGGCAATCTACTCCTATGACATCAAAGGGTACTTCCAGTACAGGCAGCGCCTGCAGAGGTAGTTTAGTCGGGATAGACAGCTTCCTGAAGAGGCAATCTTCACAGCTTCCGATATAATGTGCCACTTCCTTCTTCCACTGAGGCTACCAAAAACAAGATTTCATTATGTTGCTGGTGCTGCCAATCCCACCATGGCTGGCTGTGGGATGGTTGTGGACGTGGAAGAGGATGGGCTTCCTCAATGTGGCTGGTAGTACAAATACAGCATGCTTATTGTTCTTTGGACCAATAAGGCGGTACAGTAGTCCTTCGCATATACCAAAATGAGGTAGGTCGGCACCCTTGGCATCAATCATTTCCAGCCAATATGTACAGAAGGCACCGTATTCCTGTGCTTGCTGTGGATTTACATCAGCAATGTTAAAAAGTTGAAGTGACATGACGATGTCCTTTTCTTGCTCCTGGATGCCTTTAACCACCTGGTTCTCATCTACAGGTGTTGGTGACTGGTCATCACTCTCTTGATCAGCCATGCCTACTGGTGCGCGGCTGAGCATGTCTTCATTGGCATTTGTTCATCCCGGACAATGTTTAATAGTCATATCATAGTTGGACAGGATTTGAATACAACGTGCTAGTTGACCATGCGGATTCTGCTTCGAGTGTAGCCACGTGAGAGCAATGTGGTCTGTGACTATTGTAAACCTAATGCCATATAGATACGGGTGGAACTCTTCTACAACGCACTTGACTGCCAGACACTCTTTTTCTGACATGTCATAATTAATTTCCAGTTTTGACAACATCTTGCTGATGTACATGCAAGGATGTTCTTGGCCGTCTTTTCATATGGTTAAAACGGCTCCGAGGCCCACGCCACTCACATCTGTGTGAACCTCGACCGGTAATGAACGATCAAAGTGGTGCAGTACTGGTTCCGTTAGTAAAACATCTTTTAATTGGTTGAATGCTTGTTGTTGTTCTGGACCCCACACAAATTTGGCCAGCAGGCCCATGACATTAGTTAAAGGCTTGTCAATTTTGGGGTTTCCTTTTATGAACCTCCTGTAGTAGTTGGTGATGCCAACAAAACTATGTACACCTTTTTAGGAGGTTGGTGTTGGGAAGTCCTTTATTGCTGCCACCTTTTGTGGATCCGGTTTTGTACCAATACTGTTGACAATATAACCGAGGACTTTTACCTCCTTGGCTCCAAAAAGACATTTTTTTGGATTTAATTTCATCTATGAGTTTTGAACTGCGTGAAACAATGCTTCCAGGTGTCGCTTGTGTTCTTTAAAGGTGTCTGAGAACACAACGATGTCGTCTTGGTAGACCATGCAAACATCTAGTTTGAGGCCTAGTAGAATGGCATCCATGGCACGCTGGAAAGTGTTGGCAGTGGTGCACATTCCAAATGGCATGCACAGGAACTTGTAGTGGCCATCGGCAGTAGAGAAGGTCGTCTTCTCTACATCCTCCGGCTTGACTGGAATCTTCCAGTAGCCACTGCTCATGTCCATGACAGAAAAAAATTTGGCACCAGCTAGACGGTCCAAGGTGTCGTCTATGCATGGCAGTGGATAAAATTTGGGTTTGGTTTTGGCATTCAAACCTCTAAAGTCAATATATGTACGTAGACCACCATCTTTTTTGCCAACGATGACAACTTGTATGCGCCACAGGCTCTTAGAATGTCTGATGACACCAGCTTGCAACATCTTTTGCATTTCCAACCTGAGGTGCTCGCATTCTGTTACTGATACTCTGAATGGCGGGCGTCGGACTGGCTTGGCATCAGTTGTTGGAATCTCGTGTTGGAAATCCTTGTAGGCCCCAATGTCGAATTCGTCTTCAGAAAAGATGTCCAGACTCTGCCGAATGTGCTCGGCTAAAGTTCCACGTTGTGATGGAGTCAAATTGTCTCCATAATTAACCTGTGCATAACCAGTTGCTGCACAGTCATTGGTGTTACAGCAGGCAGTTGCCATAACTCACTCTTGATTGCTCACTTTGTGGTTGGTTAGCTGGACAAGATGAGCCAGGCCAAGTGGTGTTTGTTCATGGAGAGTTACTGGTGCACCAGAAACATTGGCTATATGAGCAAATCCTAGTCTTTTGTGTATCTGTACCAGGCAGTCTCCTAGACTGACTGCATGGCGGTGCAGGGCATTCAGTTCTGGACGGATGTGGCCCCTCTGCCTCTTCATTTTCTACACAAATTAATATAGGTGCTGTACAGAGAGATGGAATGGTAACACTATCTGCACAGAAAGTGTCCAGCGTAGCTTCCGGTTCTTTGATCGTGAATAGCGGGTGTTCCATCCAATGCAAACGGGTGTCCTCCATCATATTCTCGAAGTCGATCGGAGTAGGCATGGGTGGATGCACATCTGGCCAGGAAATGGTACATCCTGGCATGTGTTCATGATTTTCTACAATGGTGCACAGCCTCCCTGTGCATTCTCCTGGGGAGAGAAAATCGATCGAATGATTTCTGGTGTGCACATTCACCATTTCCTCTTGAGGTTCTGCATGCTGCACCATTCATAGGGCATGAGGCTGGCCTGGGACTGCTTCTAAATCAACCGCGGTCCATTCAGATTCATCTTGCTCTATTTCAGTATGACCCTCTATCTATGTATTCCGGAGTATGTATGATTTCTGGGTCTTCTCTTTAGCCCCGGGGTACATAATAGAAATGATCTTCTGTCAAAGGAGACTTATCTAGTCGAAGTTCTATGATCTCGGTCCTGGGAGCTTTTGATAAATTTACCTCATGGTCCTCGTCCATGTCAGATCACAGGTCTTCCATTTGGACTGCATCTGGATCAGTTGGCCCACTGGCAGGGGGATGCAGAGTAGGAGTTGATGGATAAAAAAGGTTTTATTCCATATGTCTATCTGCACTCCTATGGCCTCCATCCAGTCGTATCCAATGATGAGGGGATGGGCGGAAGTGGTGAAGACCATAATGTCCAGGGAGGTTTTCAGTTTACCCAACTGGACTTCCGTGGTCACCCATCCTATGGCCTGGTCAAGGACATTGGTAGCCAGCACTAATGCTGATGCTGGTTTCTGATTTAGCTCCAGGCCTGCACGTTTGCGCATTTCATTGTCGCATGAGCTATACACTGTCCCTGTGTCTACCAGTGCGATGGTGGGTAGCTTGTTCAGGTGTGCAGGAAAAACCAGAAGCATCTCCGCTTGTTCCACATCATCTTCCACCTGCATCATATATGAAGGTGCAAACTGATGTCTCTGTGTATACTTGGGATGATCATCGCCTGGCCAGATCGACAACTTGAGAATCGATTGAAAAATTTCTCATTGTTTGTCGATCTGCTGGTCAGGTTGGTGGGCTATGATGGAGAAATCTCCTTTCCATATTTGTATGGTGACTCCGCCTGTCCATCCACTCATACCCGATGATCAATTGATGTCCGAGTTCTCAGATAACTAGGACATCTACAGTGGCCACAAGATCATTAACATGCAGATCTATGGTTATCCACCCTAGTGAGGCCTGCACTACTCCATTGGCCAGTCGTACTGGAGCTGCTCAATGTTTGTTAAAAGGTACTCCAGCTCTTTCATGCAAGCTCTCCTCACAAACGCACACCATAGCTCCGGTGTCTACTAGGGCTTCACTGGTTAGGTCATTAAAAAGTGCAGTCACCATGGGCACATTCTGGCCCTGTTGTCGAGGTAGTACGGAGATGTTGACCATTTGGACAGTAGGCTCTCCATCCTCTACTGTCTCCGGTAGTTTAAATTCTGGTGATTTACTAGTCAGACATCTTGCATTCCTGTACTTGGGCAATCTCTTGCCATATGCCCAGTGGAATGATATTTAAAACAGATTCGTGAGCCATCGCCAGATCGACCTCAATTGTCCCATTGACGTTGTTGGGAAAATGGCTTGTTCATTGTAGGTAATAGAGGTGGCTGTTGCTCAGGCCACTGCTTAGGTGCTGTAGGAGGCGCCGGCCATCCCATCATAGGGAAGCCAGTAGGTTGAGTCGGGAAGATTGCCGGAGGTGGGAATGGGAACATAGGAGGTGCAGCGACTGGCTGGGTAGTCCTTCCAAAGTTCCGACCATCGGAAAAATTATTTTTAGGTTTATTTTGAGCGGCCTTGGTTGGTTGTGTTTGTTGACTCCGCAGATTCTCTTCCTTTATATATTTTTCACGCCGGATTACTTCGTCTTTCAAAATGCTCGGACATCTCGATTAAGCCCATACAATATCCTATGAGTCATATCTTCTTTGGAGACTGGGCACTCCATCTTTCGGGCTAGGTAGTCAAGTTCCTGCAAAAAGCATTCAGCACTTTCACCAGGTTTTTGTAAGCATCGGCCCCATTCTTCACGTGCTTTTTCAGCGGGGCTAGTGCAGGAACCATAAACTTGCATGTCTCGGCGAAGGGGACATGAGATCTTGACTGTGTCCACGTGTGGACCCACTTGTAGGCCTTATGGTGAAGGTAGTCCTTTAACACATTGACCATAGCAGGGTCCTCGAAATCTTGTCCCTGCATGTGGCTACAAAACTTATGCAGCCACTTACTTGGTGACATCTTCCTCTTCTCCTCCTGAGAAAGGTCTTAGCGCAGGTCTTGGACATGACAGTGCGGTCATCGGCATGTACTGGACCAGGGACTGGTTTAACCCGGGTAATTGTTAGGCTGGAAAGGCACCATTGCCTGTATGTTTCTTATACCTGTCGTTTTGGTATCTTTTATGGGTAGCGACGTCCTTTCCCAAGGTTTACTTTGTTTAGTTTGGCAGGGGACGGCATTGTTGATGCCATACCAGCTTCTAACCTTGTCAGTGGACGACCCAGTAGTTGCTGGTTTGGACTTCCTATGTGTCTTTCTCTGCTGGCCTTTTGGATGGTAGGGTTGCTCTGAATTGGATGAGATGTCCACTCTTGTTGGACAGTTGTTGGACCTCGCTGGATTCTTTACTGCAGGAGGCATGGTAGTGGCCCTCATTGCAGGTAGGCCATCCTCTCCTAGCCAGTAAGAATTCCTCACTGGAGTGAGGGGTCTCCTCTCTGAAGGAACCTGAGGTGGGAAGGTAGATGACTGATCATAGGCCATTGTTGAGCTATAGCATCTCGAGCAATCTCCGTGTAAGTCATTGAGAGAGGCCGTCTTGATTCCCACCGCACATGTCCTTCCAGTCGTATCCGGGTGGGACAGTGGGAACTAAATTCAGAGTCACTAGCCTCTTAGTAACTAGGAGAAGAGTACCCCATGCTTGGGCACCGTTCTCTGGCCTGCATTGTTCTGGTGGTTTCGAAAACGTCTAACATCTGTTGTGCTCTCTGTAGTGTGTTAGTTTCTCTCATTTCACAGGTAAGCTCGACCAGTGGGTTAGAGATGGAGCATACAACTTCCGGTTGTATGACTTGTGCTAATTGAACAGGTACTTGCAAGTATTGTGCATGAGAAACAGGAAGTTACAAGTCTGGATGATTCCATAGTCTGGGTTCTGGTACATCAGCTCTAGTCTGAGCTGTGAGTAGTCTTTACGATCCGGCTCTCCCTTCTTCTCGTGGAGGGGGGAAGGTAGGCCCACCTGGGCTGGCCGGCACTGGTTTTTGAATTATAGCCAGGGTTGGACTCAGTCTTGGGTACCATGTGTGAGGCGTGTGCGTGGTAGTGGCTGTGTTGCTCTAGAGCCTCAATCTGCTGAGCCAACTCTATGTCTTGTTGCAATTGCCGTATCTCTTTCTCGAAACGGTAATTTACTTCATGTAAGTGCGAAATCACGTTCTGGATAGGACCCTGTCTAACCTGGATCTGGTGGCTAGGAGGATATATTCTTAGAGACAGAACTTCTGTATGCTGACTCAATCCGGAAGTCAAAACTGGCTCATTAAAAATGGGTATGACAAGTGACTGGATGCGGTGATCAGTATGGTCATCCCCATTATTCACTCTCCGAAATACTGGACTTCAGTTGGCTGGTGCAGGAGCTCTCTGAGTTGCGTGGCCTCATTCAACCACTGAGGTAATTGGTCTTGCACGTCTTGGTGAGACCGGTGTGATGGATCCAGTTGGTCAATATTTTCAACATGACCAGGATCAGAGAGGAACGCCACTGTGGCCTCTTGGGCTACCATCCTCATGAACGACCCATGGCTTGGTTCACTGTGTGTTGCCGAACTCGGGCAGCGGTCAGCAGTAGCCTCCTCATAAATTGGCATGTGGCGGTTGGTGGATGGAGCCGATTGGGAGTAGGCTGAACCGACTTCCGGTTCAATGGTGTGGCCATCCCGGCCCTGGCCTCTGGTGACCATGGAATGGATCCTTGCCACCTCGGAAGTAGCTCTTGACTTCCTATAGGGTAAAAGACCCCGTACTCTGACATCTTGAGGGAGAGGCAACTGTAGAGTTAATAGTCTTTGAAACCAATTCAGCTCTGTACTAGGCAAATCTATGAGTAGACCGCTATTATTCGCATACCCCACACCTCCACCACTTTTTACCCTTTTGTCACGTATTTGTAGGTTGTACATCGTGAATTTAAAAAGGAGACCACAAAAAGTGTGAAAATGAAAGAATTCAGTAGTTTCAATCAAAAAATCATTTATTTCGGCGGCACAATCTCATTTCTTCGTCATAAGTGTACATTTTACATTTGAGTAATTAAGCAGGGTATCCGCTCATGTATGACAAGATAAAGCATGTATCGGGGATGTCCACCAGCTCCTTTTAAAGTACAAAGAAGCAAACTCGCTTGGCAGGGTATGAGATATGCTGAATTGGTTAAGTTAACCATTGGCTAGGCTGTTAAAACACACTCTCTCTCTCTCTTCATAACAGGAAGTGGGGCAGGGAGTCCTTCAAGACACTGTTACTACTAGGCCCCCATTTACGGTGTACCTTGCCTCACTGGCCCTGGACAGGAAGTGGGGCAGGGAGTCCTGCAAGACACTGTTACTACTAGGCCCCCATTTACAGTGTACCTTGCCTCACTGGCCCTGGGCAGGAAGTGGACAGGAAGTGGACAGGAAATCCTGCAAGACACTGTTACTACAAGGCCCCCAATTATGGTGTACATAGCCTCATTGGCTTTGGACAGGAAGTGGATAGAAAGTGGACAGAAAATCCTGCAAGACATTGTTACTACTAGGCTCCAATTACGGTGTACCTAGCCTCACTGGCCCTGGACAGGAAGTGGATAGGAAGGAAGTGGCAAAAGATCGCAGCCTTGCAAATTCAAGTTTGGGTCAGCTGAATTGCAAGTGAGAAGAGAGAAGAGAAAAAAAACATGTTGTTTAGGTCAGCTGAATTGCAAGTGAGAAGAGAGAAGAGAAAAGAGAATTTGTTGGTTGCCTCTCCAGAAGTCAAGTTCTTTTATTTCAGCTCTGCCTCCTCTATTTATACCTCTTGGAAGAGGGG
>JAQGBY010005419.1:0-14670 GCA_034698785.1 Mycogona germanica | reverse complement strand
CAGTACCCCGGGATCGAAATTTTCGAGAGCCCGCGCCGGGAATCGAACCCGGGACCGCCGAAACCACAGTCAGTAAATATAATACCATATAGGTATAGATGTACATATAGGTGTGGTAATTGTGTATACCAGGATAAAATAGTGTAACTTATGAACTGGCTGATTATCCATATTTTGACAGCATTTCCGAATCATCGTAAAAGATAATTAATTTGAAAAAGCCATAACCGTTAAAAACAGCAATCTACTGTAATTACTTAATCAATTGTCTATTGATGTGTTGGATAAATCGCACCTCCGAGGTGGACCGCCACCTCTCTCCGAATGAGCGGCCACGGTTGTCTCCAAGTTTGAGGACCCCCGTGACTGTGCTGCGACACAACGATTTCCAGGTGATGATCCGTAGGTCGAATTTGTTTTGCCACTTCTGTGCCCCGAATAAATTAAGGGTCTACTCGGAAAACCCAGTTGTCTGCCTCCGCCATCTCTTGTCTCCAACTTTAGTCTCGGTCTTTTGCGGGTTGACCTTTAGGCGCCACCTCCACGGACGATTACATCAAAATGACCTCTAGATCAAAGTCACCTTTGATCAATGACCTATGCACAAATAATAAAATTCCTATCTCCTAAACCTGGAAGTGGCGTCTAGCCTTGAGGCGCGCCTAGACGTCTATGAAAAACGGGTAGGTGCACTGTAACATTTCTGCAAAACTAACAACCAGAACGAGAGCTACACGAATAAAACCAACAAAGCCTACGCGATGTAGACGTAAGCATAACACTACTTTTATGGAACAACTTTTTTTATGTATCATTTCGGCGGAAGGAAAAAGGGTGACCAGAAAAAAGGGCTTGGTAACTTTGCGAGGAAGAAGAGGAGTGACAGGTGACAGTGTATATACCTGACATCTGTTTTTCTCTGCGAAATCTATCTGAACAGTCAGTATCAATCCTATGTTGAAAACAGGTGTGGAGAAAAAAAATGGTCGAAGCCAATTGAAACGAGGGTGCGTTCAACATTTCTGGTCCCTCTGTGATATTGTCAATTAATGGTTAAAGGCAAATGAAGAGAACACCACCCATCCAATTCAGTGAAATTGAAAATCGAAACTGTTTCTTCTCACATTATTTCACTTTATTTCTATTTAAAAAATCCTATGATAGTCTTAAAGAATATTGAGGAATCCTACGGTTATAATGGGAAATGATCAACGCGCCTAAACTAAAAGAACATTGGAAATACCCTCAATTCCATACACGAGCGATATGGGCTATCTGCGGTCGCTCACCTACGGTACACCATTTTTCCCCCCCAAACAATTACCGAAGTTCTAATTTGTTAACACATACAGCTCTTTCTTTTAACGTCTTCGCCAGAAATTAAAGTAATAAAAGTTAAACGCTGCAATTATCTGGGCACATTTATGCCTACGTCTTCATCATGTGGTTATTAGATTTTTGGGGGCAAATACTGTAGTTAGATTTTGTTCGGACACTATTCGAACACCTGCTGGACACTTATGAAGGATATGTCGTTCGCCAATATTGATAAAACAATTAATTCAAGAATGGCCTCCAGCGAAGTGATTCACGCAATACGCGATGTGATTTTTTTATACATGTATATATGAACAACAAACTCGCTGACAAAAGACAACCCGAAGATCTTGCGGCTATTGTAAGAAAGTAAGGCTTTGTAAGACATTCGGATGTTTCCCTTCTACGTACTCGGATAAGCAACATCAAAAATATTTTTCTTCATAAGAATGTACACTGTTATTTTTGTAATTTCATGGACTCGTTAAAGGGGAAAAATTGTTAAATTTCAAATAAATAATTTTATAATGTATTACGCATACCTGTCTGTATATGCGGAATTATCTTAATAAAATTCTGGGAATATTTTAATAATTTTTGTTAAGATACGTGATTTAAAAATGAAATTATTTCACCATTTAGAAAAGTTGTACTCCGAGTCTGACCAGGATATCGCAATTTTTTTATGATGCTATTTAAACAGAATAATAAAATGATTGCATTTAGTCGATCAGCGTATTCAATATTAATTGATTTTTTAATTAACAAAAACCGCGTACTCTTTTTTCCCGGTGATCATTATAATACTAGCAATTAACTATCAGACTATACATGTATATTTTTCTCTGTACATTATAAAAACAATTCCATGTCGAGACACCCTTGATCATTACGCACTTTCAATTACATCGCCAACTTGTCATGTTGACATTTTCCTGAAGCTTGTACATGTATAGTAATTTGAGGAAGTTGTTGCTCTGCGACTATGCACCCCTAGAGTGCATGGTCTCAGGAGAATAAACTAGACTCACGACACATTTGCAATTCGCGAAAGTAAATGCTACGGTCAACAAACTGTTCAAGTTAATTTCACGGACATTATTTATACGAGCACACGAAACACGAAACCCACACGAACACTTTACACGAACTTTGCGTCTAAGAAAATAAAATATGCTTGTTATGTATCTGTGTCATCAATTGCCAAATGTCACAACAGAATCAGTAAAAATTGAACTAGTCGAGGTAGCGTTTCAAGTTTGGGCCTAAAGGGACTTGCCATGATATATACGCTAAAACAAATTCAAAAGTAACTTCAAGATTTCGGACATGTTTTGTCACTTGGTAGACGGAACTGACAAATGGAATAAGAAAATCAATGAATTTGGGAGTGTTTTCCTTATTCGCTTCTTGCTTACTGGCTCAGGTAGCCGATGTAATGAGTCCTATTATATTAACAATGGGAAATAAAAAAGAAATAATAATTATTGCGCCGTTGGCAGCGTTGATCACCATTTTTAAAGAGAGAGATAACCTATACACTTTTTAAACAAAACACACAGCTAGATAATTTGCCGCATAATTCAATGATTACAGGAAAATAAACGAGTGAATGACTGCACCTTTGATTATAAATTACTTTTTAGGATTCCTGCAGAATAAAAAATATGATTTATCACAGTCTACGTTTGTATATATATTTTTAAAAAATGAATTGCTGGCAAATTAAATTTAATGCATTGCAAGGAAAGTGACTTCAGATAACGATTGGCTATAAATGTTTTTTTTAAAATCTCGATACGTTCATATGCTGAGATTGTCCAATTCAATGGAGAAAAACAACAATCTGAAAATGGCAATTCTGTTAAATCAAGTAGAATTAAAATTCGACTCGTTCATACATATTGTGAAAGATGGACAAGTGCAGAAAACGCCTCCTGTTTGTTCCCAGGCACCAATCACATATTGTAGTAACATACTTCGTCCCCTTTTACGGTCTCTTCTTAATTGTTCTAACCGGTCATCAGCACTTTATAAGCCTATTACGCGAACTAATCTTTTCCCATTATTTACACCTCGAAAAAAGTGGGAGGGGAATAAACAATAAAGGGGTGCGGCGAGTCAAGCCACCAGTTTTGGCAAAAAATCTCGTTTAAAAGAGATACTACATCTAGAGTGTCGAATATTTTAAGCTCCTACAAAGCGATTCGTTCAGAAGATGTGGTTGGCTTAAAGACACTTTCCAGGTAAGGAGTATTAATTTAAATATACGTACAATGAATTCATATTCCATGTATTCCCTAAATGATATTTTAAATTTCAAGACTGTAATCGAATTATTTCTTAATGCAAAGTCGCTGCCTCCTGTCTGTTCTGCGATAGCTCATCAATAAGGAAACGTTGCGCCATGAAATTTACACTGGATATATTAGTGCCGTAAATTCATAGCTTATTTGAGTTCCTTGAGGCGATAGAATTCCTAACACGTGGTGGTCAATGGTGCATGCACAGTGAGAAATATTATATATTTTTTTAAATTCCTCATCGAAGTGGGGGAGAACCAACCACAGAGGTGGCACATCTCCAAATTGTTGGGGAAATGTTATATATGGGGGGGGGGAGAACTGAGGGACTGGAGGTTTGAATTAGGTTGAAGTTGGGGGTAAAATAAGAGAGTGTGGTTAATGAAAGCATAAAGACAATTGATAACTTTAGGACTACCAAAATCCGATGTGTTGAGAGGTTGTCGTAATAAAAGTCGTTATAGTGAACTAAATTTAGTTAAGATTTTAGGCGAAGCCGGGTCCTTTGGCCTATGTATCGATAAAATTAAAACGCCTTGAATAAATAAGGTTTATTGTTAAGCTCATCTCATGTAAGTGTGATGAACAAGCCCATGGTTCTGGCAATTTAAATAATCAAAATGAGATGAACATGACCTGACTGCTTTTGCCGAATTTCGAAATGACCCTATTGCACTCAATGGTTTTTCTATGTCGTTGGTTTTGTTTATCACTGGTAGATGCATTCACAGCTGGGCTGTTTGACTGGTAAACTGAATAATAATACTGAAGCAATTTTGCTATCACAAAACTTCAAAGACGTTAAAATATAAATCGATTTATCAATTGGACCACTGTTCACGTCTGGCCTCCCTTTTAATGCCAATCAAATTCAGAAAATCGATTTGGATTCCTCCAATAGATTTATTACACCTATATGATTAAAAAAAACGCATTTAAATGAAATCGCAAAATGTTGATTTGCCTATGGACAACAATAAGGTGTTGGGAATGTGATTCTTTATCATCAACGATAGAGGCTTTGATTCGTGTAAAATAGATTATTTACACCTCAATAGTTAAATAAATGTGTGACTTCTCAATTCCCTACCATAAAATAATTTAAGTTCATTTGAGGACTCGAGTGTTAAAATGATCCAATAAATAAATATTAACATATACAATATGTTAAACAGCTGTTTTGAAAATACGGATAAAGTATGACGTGGTTTTATAGGACTATGAATTAATTATTTAAAATAAAGATGAGACTGGAAAGTAATACACTCTTAGGTTATAGGGATTTATGCCCCGAGAGGTCGGAAACAGAATCAGTGTAAATTCTGCGTTTTGACAAACAAGACGCGAAACTCCCAAAATCTGCGAATTCTTACCGCAAGGATCGCGTTGCACTAGCGCCCCCTGTGTCGACATAGTCGTCGATGTGTGCAATCGTAAGTTGCATTAAGCGCCGTTTATCAATCATCCGAATGTTTTACGACCTAGTTGGGGATTCCTGAACACATGCGTCTGTTTTTAGAAGCTAATCGAATATTTAACAACCCTCATCCTATTTACAGTGTTGGCACGCGTTTCAAGAGCGGGTGGGTGTGCGTTTGTCTGAACGTGTGTAGGGGTAAATGAACGATTTGCTCCTACATAAAAAAAATCTGGAGCTGCATGGAATCGTGCCTCTGTATACATGTATCTATACCCCCATTGTCGCCTGTGTCTGTGGGCTAAACACCTATTCGAAGATGCGCTCTATGCACGGAGGCCTCGTTAAGAACGACCGAAATCGAATCGTAGCGAAGGCAACGCATTTAAAATGGGACGATTCAAAACGCTTAAATATAGGGCATATCTATATAATAGATAAATGACCACACACACACACATTTACTGGAAATGAACATGTGTATGCCCATCACGAGAGTAAACATTTGTCTTTAACAAACGTCAATTTGTTTATCAATCTCCAAATTTGAAATATAAAATCAGAATGTTATTTTTAGAAAAAAAATTAGACCAACATATAAAAACTGTCTTTTCGAATACAGTTAACCTTGTGCGGATTATTCATGTTAACTGAAATGTTTGCCAACGCATGATTTGTTAAAATTTAGTAACATTTGTATAGTATTTAGTTTCGAATGGTTAGGGTGCTTTTCTACGGTCAGTGATTGCGGTTTCGATTCCGGCCCGACACCTTCGGAATTTTTCGGGCGAGAGAAATTCCTTCGCACGCCTTCTTTCGCATGGCCCATGTTTGTTCGATATCGGAACGTTTCCCTTTCCTAGGCAACTTAGGTTAGAAAAAATTACCAGGTCGATCCCTAGGGAGAATTTGAGACTAGAAAGTTGGTAAACATCCTCAACAACCATTTAAAAAAAATTCTGTACTAGCTGTTTTTTATAAACGCGCCATTTTACATCGAATATGCTCTGTACTCGTACTTATTTTCAATTTTGAATTAAAGATTATGTTTGTATAAGCTCAGTTTTCCAGATTCTCATATTTATTTAAGTGTAATTTATATTTAAAAAACGTAGATTCAGCAAATCGGACGTTTAATGGTTAATCAACTGTCGTCTGTCAGACAATTTCTTTTGCGTCCATAGCTTCCTTTTTCCCAACCACGAACGTCATAAATCGTTCACCTGTTGTTTGGTCGTGATTTAAATGCATCGTTGTAATACTAACAAGAATTTTTTATCCTTCGAGGAAGCATTGCGTGGGACACGGAAAAAAAAATTACCGATGAATCGACAAGTTTGAATATTTTCCTCTACATACTACCGTTATCTGCGGACCCAAATCAAATACTGCTAACTGCGTGTAGCTCTCTAAAGACGGATTCGTTATGTTAGCCACCAACTACCACCTCCATTTTTCACGTTCAGCCCGACGAACAAAAGCTTTTTTGTGTGCGTATATATACGGAGGGGGACACTATACACACACAACACTATTTCTATTTGCCGCACCACAAAGAGCTATTGGGTTGTATGCGATGGGAAAAGAAAGCAAATCGCCAGCAGCTGATTATCTAACAGGTTAGCCTCGTTTAAATTGTCAACACGTAACACGTTTGGCTGACGCACACAAAGAGATTCAGGGCGATAAATCTAACTCATCACAAGTAAGCAAAATATTTGTTCAAAAAAATAATTATAAATAGAGAGCTATTCATTCTATAATAAAACCATCCAGCGAATGATTGAGAGTAAATGTACGACTCGTCGTAGCCCAGTTGGTTTAGCGACTGACTGTGGTTTCGGCGGTCCCGGGTTCGATTCCCGGCGCGGGCTCTCGAAAATTTCGATCTCGGGGTACTGATCGTTCCCCCTCGCACAGTGCCGAAGCACCATGCCCTAGGGGGACGTAAGGCCTGTAGTGCGGTTGACTACAGTTGAAAAAAAATAAGAAAATAAGAATAAGAATTACTGTACTTCGATGCGAGGCGTCAGTGAACCTCGAATTCTGAAATAATTTTTAAAGTTAGAATAATGTGCCCCCAAGAGAAAATCCTGTAGTGTAGTTGGCTACAGTGGATTAAAAAATAATAATTAATAAATAAATACGCTTAAGTGTGCGTACAATCCCTCCTTGGCGCTCTCAGAATTACATGTACAAATACAATAACTTGCAAATTATGGCCATGATCACTAGATTCGCTGTGTCGCCAATTGCTACATTTATCAGATCATTTTATTAAAGATTTTAAATGATGCGGTGGAGGGGCAAGCATATCTAAAATCTCGTTACTTAAAGAATCGGTGATCTATTAATAGAAAATTACACCAATTATTCTGTAATTACAAGCCACCAGCGCAACTTCGCTAATATGAAAAAGAGTGTTGAGCAATACCGAAGCTTCCATTGTGGTGCAGCTCCTATTGTATTAGAATTTATTTATTTATTATTTCTTCACTGTAGTCACTGCACTACAGAATTTTCTGTACCCCTCGTGGTGCTTAGGCACCATGTCATCGAGTGGCACATTGATATTGTCTTGGCAGACTGAAATCCGTGGCACTTGTGCGTCCATTACAAGGATGACAATACACATGTAAAAATACATGTTTCCAACATGGAACCACTAATCCACTTTCACTATCAATTATAATTAAATTCTCTCCAATTTCGTCGGGGAATCGAGGCTCTTGGTCAGCGTGGACCACTTTGATGTCAAGCGATCTCGAAGTGGGTTCCATTCTCAATTAATATCGCGGTGTTATTTTCATACATGTACGTGCGTATAAGGCATCAGAATGGCTAGGTTAGACCTATAGTCGTGATCAGCTGATTACGCAGCTGTATACCTGACGCCGCCAATTAAAGCTAAAAAGCAAATGCGTGTTTTCGGCGAGCCATTAACCTCGATTAGATTTCTATTGAATTATGAAGGTATTGCCCAGCTGATCAGTCATCAGTTCAGCTGAACAACGATCCCATCGCCAGGCACAGTTGTCAACAAACTCAATTAATCGGTTGAAACGTATAGCTATAGCTATCTGTGACAATTATGAATTGGCAATGTCTAGACTGATGTTGCTGGGACACGGGAGGAGTGTGGGGGGAATCTTGTTTCGAACCTTTGCTAGAAATGATTTGTGTTGAAAGTACCAGTTGAAAAATTTAAAAGTACTAATTTGGAGCGGAAGAAAAAATAGAAATAAGAGAAAAGGGGATCGGAACTGGCTACGTCACCTTTTCCTACATTAATGTTGTACAAACTGATAATTTTACGCAAATTCTGAATCTCAGGAAATAATCCTATAAACTGCAAACTGCATGTGCTATAACTTTAAATTTTTTTGTTGATAATTGCGTCGTAATTTAAATTTTTGCTTGGTATTAAAGAGATTCTTCAAACAGAAACTGATTGGGTAGTTCATAATTCAATGCAATCTACAATGCATGCACAATGCATTATTATACTGTATATATTCTTTTTGTTCTCATTTTAAAATCAGCTTATTTGCTAAGCCATTCCGAAGATATGTCTCATTTAAAAATGTTTGCATTCGAAAAACGTTTATTATTAACAGTTCAGTTTATAATTAAAATTTCCAGAAAAACGACATACACTGGTTGCACTTTAGGTTGCACTGTCATTTAAGTAAAGCCTTCGACAGAGAGTCTAAGATTGCTGTTCGTATTAAATGCGATATCATTTTTTTGCTGCTGTCGTTGGCTAGCCCTGGAACAAGTCTTACTCATATCCATCATTAAGATTAACCTAAAGGGATTCTCTAGTACATTCGATAATAGTTGGTTGTTTGATTAGCTAATTAATTGATTCTTCTTTCTGCAGGCAAATCAATATCAACTACGTTTTCTTTTCAATTGCCGATACCCATTTCTATGTAAGAATGTAGGGAGAGTTTCATCATTTAGCAGATAGCCGAACCCTGAAATATGACATGCAACTCGTAATATAATTATGACCCCATCCAGCAATAAGAGCAATTCGGGGTTACACAAAATTTCAGACATCGCGTGCACGTTTAAATCGAATAATGACATGACGTAATAAAGTAAGTTTGATGAGACTTATTACTATTGAAATTATTCGCTGTTTATTTTACAGTATGCGAGTATCGCCTGAGTGTTTTAAAGTTATTAGTGCCCCCTGGTGGCGTTCCGAAAAATCAAATGATCGTAGTACACTTAACTAATGATCGGAGAGCAGTTGTTACTAGAGAACTATCGATAGGTATTTTGGACTATCGACAAATATGGAAGATATTTGAGGAAGTTATGGCTCTGCGAATCTGCGAACATGTGTACCATGTTGGATTTTACGAACAAAAGCATCGCCTCATCTCGAATCATCTCATCATGAAACGCCCAAAGTAGTCACCTCTTTCAAGTGTAAAAAGGCGATAGAACTTTCATTGTGTATTTTCGATGTCCTTGGTGGTCAAACCATTCAGGTGGGCATCTCTTCCTGGTGCAATTAACGAGCTTTATTTCGGATACGTCCAACTACTATTCGCCCTTATCATCGCCTACACCATTCCTTCGATATAATGCGAAAGTGAAAGTACAGCAACAAGCAAGTATACTTATGTAATGACTTTCAGTTGACGTCAGACGCCAGACGTGCGCGTCCATCTTGGGCTGAACAATTTACATTTGTTAGCACTTGACATGTCACATTACAGCCATGCAATAAAGATAAAGACGCACCGTTTACTTAGGCACTGAAAACAATTAGCAGCCATTTCACGGTTTAATCCTCTTGAGACCGGAAACTATAAGCTTTATCCCTGCTGGAATTTCCCCAGCACCCAAAAAATCATTCTGTCGTGGTCAAGTGCACACACGCTTGTAGCGTGTTTTGTTGGAACTAATTTGTTTCAGTAAATAGTGTACACATCTGTGCTCACCTAGTATCCTTTAACCACAAACCGCTTTCAAAATTCCATGAATAATCATGCGACATTGAAAAAGTAGCATGAGCCCACGCACACGTTCGCTAGCCTTCAGTCAGTCCTCATCGATATTAAGGGTGCACCGCATGAGACTGTGCAAAATTTGCATTTTAATGGGACAGCGTATCGTACCTGGGATCGTAAAACAAAGAACAACAGTTTGAAAGAGGATTAAGGCGAAAATCAACAATCGTTTTTATATGAGTAGGCGGGCCCGCATAAAAACGCATATGACCATTTAGGACTTGTTTCAAAGGCAAACGAACTCTGCTGTTTGCCTAGACAGGCCTATACAAAAATGGCTCACATTCTATTGACCTATTTATAGCCAATAAAGTGCCAAAAGTGTGCCCGACTCAAACATTAGCGGTAGTAAAGCGGGCTCATTAGAACATTGCTGATTTACAACACAGGCTAGCACTACCGGCAAATTATTTTTCAAACACCACCTTTAACATCTTGAAGGTGACTTGCGTGTGGATCCGTTTTATGTTAAGAAATCACGAGATTGAAAACAGCGTCGACGCTTCTGCAATCTTATTGAATCGAAAATAAGTGATTACAAAATTATGAAGAATATTGGTTAGTGAAACTCCCATTGATCATGAAAAACTCTTAGAGAGTTTGGAAAGAAATAATTCATCTTAAACTTACGATACTTCACATTTTACGACGAGTTTTCACCAATAACGTTTGTGTACAAGGTCTTAATTAACGAGGGGTTTAAGAAATTGGAATCACCATAGCATCTTTTAACGAATAAATATTATATTTTTCAGAACTTGAGTAATTCATTTTATATGGACAATATCGGTCTTAGAAAAAATGTCGGTCAACCTGACATCTAAAGCGTGCATTTAAAGAAGACGGAGGAAAGAAACGGTGAATCGTGATTGAAATTTGACCAACCACACAACAAGAGCTTCTATAATATGCAAATTATGATCGAATGGTTTTCCGTCAAAATGCACAACCGGACCAGGTGTCGTCGTTACAATAGCTCGCCATACTTCAAGTACCGTACAATACGGCACATGGGTCGAGTAGGCGAATTATGCGAAATCGACAACTAACTTCCGTTGCGTCATCGATGATCCTCCACGCGACTCTCAAACGGTGTTGCTCCGAAGATAGGTTGTCGCTGATTATGGATGACGTTACGCTTCCGGACGCCAGAAATGTTGGAGGATATTATTTTTGTTGCAGACGCGCGTAACATGAATATTAATGTGATGAAAAAAATGCATTTTGAGTGGGCTCTCCTACTAAGTGCACGACATAACATGTACGTGTGGGCTTTACGTGTAGCCTATAAAGCGCCGAACCGATGTCCGACAGCGCGGCACACACAGAACAAATTTACGATTATGCAACTTTTGGAAAGATAAACAAGGCCAATCTGAAAAGTTGTGCCAAATTTGAAGGTCAATTTTTTTTTCTTCTCTTTTCTACCACACCACACTGTTCCCGTAGCATACATTAGTAGCCCTAAGTCAACACTAAATTACCATGTTTGACGCGTCAGCTAGAACAAATTATTTCCTGAATAAACATGGTTGAAATTTATTACTTCTTCCCGACGGCTGAGCTCCACCTAGATTTATTCAAATGTAGTTCGTTTTTTTAAGAATTAAGATTATCTCGGATCGACAGTACCAGACAGTAAATACTGAATTATTTGAAGTTAATACTGAATTTGATTTAATCTATTTATGACAATCGAAGGTCGAATTAATTAACAGAAGGTACATTAAACAATATAAGTATATAAGAGGCAAAGTCGTATTTGAAATATAATAATAAAATATTCATAATAAATTCATAATACATTTATAATGAAATTGGGGTCAGTGTCTCCGGGCCAGCACCGGACGGAAAAAAGACGACCAGAGTCGGCGAGAAACTCTCAAATAAAATCGGTTATTATGAATTTATTATGAATATTTTATTATGAAGGTACATTAGTTTGCTTAAAATCTTGTAAGATATCAAAGCTAAAAATAAGAAACTATTACGACTTCACACACACCATAATTGTTTGAAACCAAACCAGTTTTAAACGTACAACGGATTTTGAAAAGCGTGAAGCTCTCGTCCAGCACGGACGACAATTTGCAGACGTACCCTAGAATATTTCTACACCACAAACATGTAAGACATAGTTTCTCCATTAGCCCCCTCACATCCTACTATCAAATAAGTTCCTGGGTGCTCAAAAAGAACCGGCTATAATAGCGCCCATGTTGATGCAGTTTTCACCTAGAAACATGTAAATCTCGACCTTCCAATCGTTCTATGTCAGCTCGTAAAATAAATAAGGTGTTGGGATATAATTCGACATCTGCTACATTGGCAGCATCAATTTAGAGTCGCGGTGAGGTGCCAGAAAATAGCTAACATATTTTTATGAGTGCATGCGCATGTAAAAATACACCACTTTCGGGGAGCGCTACAAGAACTGAACACCCACATACCTTAATGCAACTCAACAAGAGTTAATACCGGGTCGCCCCCTGAAGGGATTTTAGGGCGAACATGCTGGTCAATCTCCTTAACAAATATTATATTTTGACAGAATTAAAAAAGATGGTCAAATTGTTGTTTATGAATGACAGATCGGCGACTAAAACAGGTATTCCTCGTTTGCATTTGTTAGCGGAAATTAAAATAATATTAAACGGAAATACTTTTTAGTAAGTTTATAATTAATAGTATAACCAACTAACGTACCTGATAGTTAAAATATTTTTTAAAAAATGAAATACAATTTTATTTAACGTTTATCTGTTGCGATAGAGTTTGTCGCTATAATGGGCTTTCGCAAAACTCAAATATCGCTTCTCAGCCGCAGACGAACGTTTTGGAAAGGTGATTCTAAAATGCAACATAGACAGAAGAGGTTGAGGGTTAAGGTCATAAATGGAAGGGTCAGGTGGCTGAAAACTTGGAAAAAAACAGGCCTTTACTATTTGTAAATATTCTGGTAAGTGTGCCACATTTTGACCTTTGCAATTCACGTTGTAGCGTCATAGATGGATAGGGAAACGCTGAAAAAAGCATATTTGGGTACAAATATTTCGGCCTTGCTTTGGGAAATCAGTGGACCCCAACATACATGGACTGTAGCATGTTAAGTCATCTGCTATTTCCATTCAAACACTGGCAGCATTGTCCAGACTTATCGGTACAGCAACACTTTAATAGAGCATTCTTAGGACATGATTTGCACAAGAAATTTAGATTCTTATTTTTAAATAATATTACATGTGATGTGCTCCAGATTCAAACAATATTTTGAACAAAAATCAGATTTCTAATTTCAAAACCAACATAGATAGAGCCTTCCCCATTTTTAATCCACTACTTAAGATTAACCATGCACAATTTACATGTTCACAATACTAATTCAACAAATCTGAAAAACCGAATTACTACTTTGAAAAGAATAGGATTCCCATTTTTACAGTTCACTGCTCTTTACGCACACAAGCAATTGTACCTTTCTGATATCAATGAGGTGTGGAGATAAAAATTTGATGACAAATAATAAACTTAATAAAGCAGGATGCTGGCGCATCTCCAATAATATTATACTATCGTTCAGCACTATTCCAGATTCGCCAGTCTTCTTCAACATTTTCTTTCTCTTTCTTCCCCCAACCTCATGATTTGCTTAAGCGGGTGTAAAGTGGTAATGCGACAAGTACGCACGTATAATCTCTCCCCCCCCCACCCCGCAAGACAACATGTCCCACACCAATCCATCAAGTGTCAAAACTGAGAAGGAAGTAATTAAAAATAACGCCACTTTCGGGACGAACCTGAAAACCGCGACTGGCGAATGTGCAACGAATGTATGCTAATGAAGTCGTCAAAGACACGGAGGAAACAAATTTCTACATTTATACGGAAATCACGATACAAAAAAAAGATGTTTTTTGGAAGAACAAAAAAAGAAAACATTTTATCCGCGCTATACAAACCTGCTTTCTAATCAACTACACGCGTTTAGACCCAACATGAAAAATGAGCTATTCGTACTCACGGGAATGCAGCAGAAGAGACGAAAATGTGCGAATCTAGGCCTACATTTTATATAACTGGTCACAATGGTCAAATCCTTTCTACTATGGTGACGTGAACGGTCAACCAATGACCTTTTAACACTTAATCTTCATTACAAATATATATGTGCGCGCGGAGCAAGAGATTGGTCTACCTGCATTGACTGCAATGTCACTGAACGATAATCCAAAGTGATTCGGAAGGAAGGATTAAAATTGTTCTCCATATAACGGGCCAGATGACAATGAAGAAATACAACGTTGAAATGAAATATCACAGCGGTGGCCGGCAGACCTAGTGTGGACGAGCAGCGATTTTTTCTTTTTTCGCTGCTCAGGGCACACACTTTTTCAAAAGATGGTAATATTTTATAATGTTGTTGCCAAAAAATGGCAATGCTTATACGTACACTCAACGTTTTGCTTCGGCAAAATGGTCATTAACTCGACATCCGACTCGGCGTGCTTCGGCACTAGTTTATTTATACGTACACACTTAAAAATGATATCTTAAAAATGACACATGTGTGGTCTTAATTTACGATGAAATGTCGTTTAAGACA
>JAQGBY010005418.1:0-14670 GCA_034698785.1 Mycogona germanica | reverse complement strand
TCAAATAGATATTTTTAAAATGATTCTTTTTCAATTTAACATAACAATTATCAACCCAGGCAAAGCCGGGTAACATTGTTGTAAACAAATAAAAATAACTTTCTTTAATGACCCCTTCTGTCACGTGCATTCGAGAAAATGTCAGTATTTTGGACGTTTTTGACCTCGAAACGCGTATCGGGTTAACGATGCACCCCACACACGCAATCCCAGAGAACCACTTTCCCAAAACAAGCCCCGGCCGATGTGGACCGGATCACAACACATTTCTCTTGTTCAAGAATTTCTTCCAGCGTAGGAACGAGGAAAGAGGAGGGCCTTGGACGAATTCATTGGGCTAAATATGGAACCAATCCTCTCCACCGTCACCACCCATTTAACCCCCTCCCAAAAATCCATCCATCTAGTCCACACCCGCGACGGGGAACTCGCAAATTCCATTTCCAAATGCAAGGCCGCCATCTTGTACGCTCGCCATGGTGAGCGGCATAGACGGTGGCTCCTCCCGGCGGCGGTTGGCCACTTCCAAGCCGAGCGGCGAACGCGCAGGAGACGAGCGTGGGCTAGGGTGGGTTGATGATCCAGGTTTCCGGGACAGGATCGGGGTGCGCGCGCGCGCGTAACCAGGGTTGGATGGATGGAAAGAGAAACCCCAGGGTTAAGTTTGGCAGTGGGTCGCGCGGGGCATGTCGGGAAACGATGACGCGTGGATTTTTGTCGATAGAGGTTGGAGTGGCGAGTCCGGGACTCGGCAGATCCGAAACGTTTTAAGTAGCGTTCGGTTCTCCACGTTAGAGGTCTACTTGACTCGCTTCGGGAAACCTAAACAGCAATGGTAAGTGAAACAATTGCCTAACCATCCTCCTCTAAAACCCCCATTTTTAATCCAATACTTGTATTCAACTGCAGCATTTGCAATTACGGCGACATTCGAAACAGGATTCACATGGCAACTGAACCGTGAGCGCAAACATGATTTCGTTCTACGTTGGAAAATTCAGAAGTGTCAGGACACATGGAGCTTAGATAGGAGATTTATGGATCCAGATCCAGAAGTGCGGTCTCCAATCGGAAAATATCCGAAATAAATTAATTATTAAGATTAACTAGTGCTCTGTAACAAACCCCTAAAAGCAACCCCAATTCGCTTCCCCGCACAGCACCAACTCAGCTTCTGCACTCGGCTAGGCCACATCTTCTTTAGACCAAATCTTCCTTAAAGATTAAAGAAAAACTTCAAAAACTTTTTCAGCCTCAACCCAATGAAATCGCCTGCCAATTGTAATTTCTACCTAGTCTAGGTCTGGCCTAGGTTGTGATCTCTAACGCGTATCTGATATCGTACAGACACGGGTCTCGAATGTTTTGCTTCTAAATTCCGAAAGACGCGCGTACGAATTTCTGTCGCCCGACAATTTCCGGGAATCGAACCCGCAATCACCGGTGCCTCATGCAGTGCGTAGCAGGTTCGAATCCGGCCAACACCTTCGTGATTTTTCTAACGAGAGACATTCATACGCGCGCCTTCTTTCGGAATGGAAGTAAATCTTGATCCATGTTTGTACGGTATCAGGACACGTTAAAGATCCCTACTTAGGCCAGACCTAGGTTAGGCAAACGAGGCTACCCTTTGTAGCTGGTAAGCAACAAATATTTTAAAAAAATAATAAAAGTTACACTCACCAAATGGGGAACTTCGATGAGAAATCAATCATATAAATTGGCATTTTCATAATATGCTAACCGCTCGACCAAATTTGCCATTCGAGTTTAATCATTTTCAAAATCTGGATTTGCTTTCAATCCATCGAAGCTGGATTGCTATTCAATGTAATCAGACTGTCACAGTAATTTCGGATGGATATTTGTAACTATAACTCCTTGACCGAGATTTGGCCAATTACAACACAATATTCAACACAATTACAATTACAATATGTATCCACACAAGCAGCCCCAGATGGGGCCTAATACTTCCTGGGCCACAATAACGTTTTCGAGAGCATATCACTTCTCTATCTCATCAGTTGTGTTCGAAAGCACGACTAATAGAAGAGACTGAAAAGTTAAAACCTAAAGGGAATAGGGGAGACTGAAAGGTCGAAGCACATGTGGTCAGTCAGCACATGTGATTTGTGATGTGATCCGGTTTCAACTTATCAGTTGCTTCTATTAGTCGTGCTTTCGAACACAGCTGATGAGATAGAGAAGTGGGATTATCTCGAAAACGTTATTGTGGCCCAGGAAGTAGATTATCGAAATCTTAAATTTTCTTCAAATTATTTTCGTTGATTGTGACGTGGTTAACGAGATTATTACAAGTATCCATCCCAAATTACTGTAACTGTCGGATCGGATATCTAGCATTCTTGGGTCGTATCTTTTGTTTGAAATTATGTAAGCGGTTACATAAATTGAGTAATTGGGCAATTTCAGATGAGCGCCATCTGTCGCCCGTCACGCGCAACTTATTCATAATTTGCGAAACGCGTGTTGAGCACACAGACGTCTGTTAGCTGCTATTAAATAGTCATAAGTGCCCGTGAAATACGAGATCAGTCAGAGAAAATTACCATAACGAGAGTTCAGAGCCACGCCCACACACACACACTGCTGTTGGTGCTGCTCCTGCTCCTCCTGGATCAGACAAAAAATAAATACGACGTCGTTTCCGTTTCGTTTCCGTTCACGCATCACGCCTTTCCTGATGAGGCATCGTGCCAAACACTCGTACATTTCTACAACTGACGTTGACGTCATATTTACTGAGGGTGGTCTGGAGAGTGGCCACATTTTTTCGTTCTTTTTTTTAAAAAAACCAAAATTAGAATTGAGTTCTCCCGCAACCAATCAGCGGAATGAAATCAATTCGATTGGGGGAAAAGCGTCCAATAACAAGTTGTATCGGGACTGGAACCGTGACGTAGACGTTAAACGCCGCGCCGTTCCGGAAATAGATTTCTACGAGCTTAAATTTTCGAATGCAAAAAGTGTGTCTGGTTTCTAACAGCTCCCGGGTCACATCCGGCCTTTCTTGTTTACTCGTCACCTCCTTTTAACCAATCCACGTCCAAAAATCCATCTCCTGGTATCGATGAAGTGGGGAGTGCGGATGTTCTGTTGAACGATGAGCCACCGTGGTACGCGACTACCATATCGAGCCACACCCTAACTGGAGACCAGCTCTAGCACCCGGGCTCTGTGTCCTGCTGCGAAGGAGACGGGATTGGGCTGGAGCTGGACCACATGGTGGGACGAGCAGGAGGGTGGTGGTGAGGAGAAGGATGAAGTCTCGAGAGATTGCGCCCGAATTCCTAAGACGCCAAGACGCCAGACAAGATGATCGGCGAGAGTGAGTGAGACCAAAATAAAACGTCTTTCAACAGGGAGGCCGGATCGCAACGGGGACGTCTTAAGATGCCACCGCCGCTCCACCCCTTTCCCGATGGCCTCCCTTCTACCGCCACCCGCTTCTCATCTGGCACAACCAGGGGGGGGGCCTCGAGGGGAAAAAAAGACGGGGTTATTTGTGGAGCGATACGATTCACTAGTGCCTGCCATCAATAGCTGCATGAGAGACTCCAGACACAAAAAAGGAGAAATGGAAGAACTGCTTCCGGTCCCGGGACACCTATTTTCGTCTTTGCCACTTTGGAGCAGTTTCGCGGCGTCCAAAACCTCAATCAAACTTCACTTACCTAACCTAACTAACCTAGGGTCGGTGTCACGACCAGAAAAAAACGTCAGATATGGGAAAGTCCCAATCACACTTATTTTCTTTTTCTGATGAAGACACAAAGCTAGATAGTTTAGCAGCAAGATCTGAAAGTTACAGGAGACTGGAATTCTATCGAAAACGTTCGTTTAGACAATCTAAATCGTATTGTAATTTCTTCAAATTTATTTTTTTGTTGATTATGACGGAGTGTAGCGTGGTCAGCCATCGAGGTTCTTACATATATTATTCCTTTCGTCGTTTTATTCCTCTACCTTTCGGATCTTGCCACTAATCCGAATCTGATCGTGATTCTGCATTTTTTATTCTTTTCTTTATTTACCGAAACTCACCCAAAACATATTTTTTCTAAACTATACGAGGGGGAGTCGAAACCTAGGATGGCACAGCCACTTTTCCCACAACTGACGATTACCAAGATTGGCGTGTTTTAAGCGTGACGTGACACTAGAGGGATTCGACCCAGACATAAATGGGCATAGATCGAATAGACAAATAGGGACATTGATTGCGAAATTGTCTTACAACCCACTTTTCTCACAACTGACGATTACCAAGATTGACGTGTTTTGTGCGTGACGTGACACTAGAGGGATTCGACCCAGACATAAATGGGCATGGATCGAATAGACAAATGGGGACATTGATTGCGAAATTTTCTTATAACCCACTTTTCCCACAACTGACGATTACCAAGATTGACATGTTTTGTGTGTGACGTGACACTAGAGTGGATTCGACCCAGACATAAATGGGCATGGATCGAATAGACAAATGGGGACATTGATTGCGAAATGTTCTCCTATTTTCTCCTAGGGGATGTTTCTTTCCCTAATCTTCTCGTCCAAATCGCTGAGAATTCATTTTAAACGAATAGCTTGCCAAAATGGATGAAGGCCAAACTCAATTCGATAACACATTTTGCTCCGCCCAGCGTTTAGGCAACCTGGCCTTAAAAGTCTTGGGACTGCAACAGAAGTGAGACGTTCCACATGACTCGAAAATATTATTACATCACAGTGGACAAAGCAATAGCAATACAATTAGATATCTGGCAAGGCCAAGGATAATTTGCCCGACGCACCCCAGGTATCAATTCCTCCCATTTTCACTTTGGCACTGATCCCAGTAGAGACAAGTCAAAAATAAATTCGTGGGGGGAATTCACGAATTTCGATTGTAGACGACTTAAAAAAAAGGTGGGTTCGATTTAGGAGGGGACAGAGACACCCAATTCCAAAATGGAGCTCCTCTTCCTTTTGGGCCCAAAACTTGAAGTCGTTCCGTGATTGGCTGCCGCAACATTACCGGAAATGGTGCGAGACAAGACTTTCGAGCAAACACACAATAGGCGAGTGGCCAAAAATGAAAAAGAGGCCTTCGACTTTTTGTTCTTTTTTGGCAACTCACATGGCACACACGTACATGGTGGTGGTGGCCAGGAGGAGCCTGGTTTTCTTCACCAGGGACAAACTAGGAAAAGTAACCTCGATGTAAACAGATTCCGGTGACAGGAAACAGAAATAGACAGAATAGATCTGTGCTGGGGTTAGGGTTAGGGTTGGGGGAGGGAAAACGACATGTGGCTCAAGTAATTTCGTGCTCCAGATCCATATCTCTATGTCTGAACAAACACCGAACACTAGTTCAAACCCCGAGTACTCGGATTAAAAATACAGCTGAATAGAAATTAATTATTTTCACTTCTGAAAAAACGAAAATTTCAACAAGTCTGACTCTTATCTAATATAACTTAAGAAACTAGTTTCACAACACCTTCAATATTTAAGAAACTAGTCTTGAAATTCCAAAAAGATTCAAATATGTAAAAATACCACCTCAAAGTTTAATGCATTGTGTGATTGCCTCGCTTCACGGGGCAGCAGCAATACAGTCGCTCGTCACCAGAGGGCAGCACCTGCCGGATCCGCTGTGACGGTTCGAAGCCTATTTTCCTCGGCTAATGGGTGACGTCAGTGTCTCTCGGTATCTATTTTATACTCGCACAAGAAAGTTACCCGGTTGGTTGGAACTGTTATCTGGTGTGCTTGGTTGTCTCGTGAAATCGACGACGTCATGCTTTTGATGTGGAGACGCCATTTTCTAAGTTTGAAGCGAAAGGGAGATTATCCAAAATTTGGTAACGGTTGTTTTATTATGTAATATTGAAAATCGAGATCTGAAATTACGTGTCTAGCGAATTGTGTTGGTGTACTAAGGGTATCTAAAATGTTATGCTATTTCCTTGAGCTGTTCGAGAGTTAGTCTCCGGACAGAAAAATCAAATTCTTAGTTTTATAATATGACTAAACAATACTAACCAAGATAAAGTGACTAAACAAGGAAGAACGCGCGTGTAGGAATTTCTCTCGTCCAATAAAACCCCAGAGGTCTCTGTCCGAAATTGAACCCTTGAACCCAACTTCCCCGTTCACGTGATTAATATATTTGTTCTATTTTTTCTTGTTAGGCGGACGACAAGAAGGAAAAGAAGAAGGTGAAGAAGAAGAAGGAGGATGAGGCGCCGGCTGCGGAAGCCGCACCCGCCCCAGCCGCCGCTCCGGCAAAGAGCGGATCCAGCAAACGCGCCAAGCGTGCCGGATCCAGCGTCTTCAGCATGTTCTCCCAGCGACAAGTCCAGGAGTTCAAGGAGGTCAGTTTCCAACCAGTTCACAAATTCCCAATCAAACGGACATCCCACATCTCTCACACACAGTTTCTAATCTCGCTTCTCTCAACGTCTTGCAGGCTTTCCAACTGATGGACAACAACAAGGACGGCATCTTGGACAAGAACGACCTGAGGCAGACGTACGACATGTTAGGTGAGACAGACTGCACCTTTGCCCTGATGTCATTGTTGACCATGACATGAGTTGGCCACGAGTGACCATGTTTGATTTTTTATGGCGCAGGTCGATTGGCCGATGACAAGGACCTGAACGAGATGTTGGCCGAGGCGCCGGGACCACTCAATTTCACCATGTTCCTCACCATCTTCGGAGACCGATTCGGAGGTACGACACTCGACCGTGACGTCACATGACGCGCACCTTCTTTTGAGAGCAATCTCCGTCTCGCTTATCTAACGCACCCCCGGTGTTTTTCACCCCCTCCTAAATAGGTACCGATGAGGAAGATGTCATCATCAACGCCTTCGCCCAATACGATGATGGCACCGGAAAGTGCGCGTCCGAAACGTAAGCACGACCATCTCCCCGATCTTCCACTTCCGTTTTTTCCCCCACGAGTCATTGAAACCGTGGTCAGCATCCCAATTTTCTCAATTCTTCCATTTTTTCCAGGCTGAGACACGATCTGATGACCTGGGGTGAGAAGTTCAAGGGAGGAGAGGTGAGTTGGGCATCGACAACTTGATTGATCGTACGATTGGCATTAGCCTGACCTAAGTCATCGAATATTAAATTGTGTGGTTTTGTCCGCGGTCACCACCAGGTGGACGATGCCTTCGACTCGGCACCCATCGACTCTGCCGGTTTCATCGACCTCAAGAAATTCGCGAACATCTTGACCAAGGGAGTTGAGGAGGAGGAGGGAGAGGCCGCATAAAAGAGCTCTGTCACCGGTCAGTATCAACAACAAATGCGGGTCATAAGTGATGCGGCTAATGGGGCACAATCCTTGCCCAATATCAACACCCTAAGGGACAACTGACATAACCGATCGGAGCATTTTCTCACCACTGGTTCTTTGTTTTTGTGCTGTACTTGCAGATGATTGGAGATGAAGTGGGCAATTTCGAGACCAGCTATCAGCGCCCCCTACATTGTTCATTCACGCACTCTCCGTGTAACTTTTATATGTCTACGTAGCCAACTACAGCAACTGAGTCCCGCAACAACAACAACAACTACTCAACACTCAACAGGTTGGATTTCGAGAAGAGCACGACCGCATCCGGTCAAACGCTTTCCTCATCCGCTGAAGGCGATGACTGCTCATCTCGTCCATCATCCCATCAAAAATGCCCGATGATGGCGACGGCCGGAAGTCGGTCATCATCGCCCAAACTGACCGCCAACATTTGCAATTCACTTGGACATATTTCCGTTCACGATTAAACGTAATGCAATATCTTAAAAAGAAGCTGCATTCACGAATTCATTTCGATTTTGGTTTTTTTCTTTTTATTTGTTAGTTCAATTTTTTTATGATTTCTTTATGTTTCGGTTGAGCATTAAGATCGAATTGCCAGCGGTTGGTTGAGTGAGGTGGGGAAGTGGGAGGTCAGAGGTCAGACTAATTCCTCTTCTCTCGATCCAAACACGGGAATAAAACATCTTTCTAAAACATCATTTACACATTTGTCTTATTTTATTGATGCATTTCGTCGCGATTTACAAATACAATATATGAAGGAATTTGCTCCACAATCAGTTTTCGAGATTCCTTTCGACAAACAATTGGAACGAAACGCGATCCTTGTTTTTAAAAATGTTTGTTAAGGGGGTTCACAGGTAATTTAACATCTAAAAAAACCTCAAAAGGCGACCTGAAAATGTTGCCTAACCTAGGATGCCTAGGAAAGGGATCGTACAATTTTCTTCTACTCAGAAAGAAGGCGTATGAAGGAATTTCTCTCGCCCGAAAAATTCCTAAGATGTCGGCCGGAATTGAAACCACGATCACGGGAGTTTTGAGGCGAACGCCCTAACTCTCAACCACTCGACACCTCTCTCGTGATCCTTGATATATAATTGAAGTCAGATAATGAGGAAGATTTTGTTAGAACGTCTGTGAAGAATTTATAATCAAGAACATGAATTTCGGGACAGATCGAACGAAAGAGACGAACACGAGTGGCGAA
This sequence comes from Mycogona germanica, assembly GCA_034698785.1. Classification (NCBI taxonomy): domain Eukaryota; kingdom Metazoa; phylum Arthropoda; class Diplopoda; order Chordeumatida; family Chordeumatidae; genus Mycogona; species Mycogona germanica. The sequence goes on along the minus strand of JAQGBY010005418.1, from coordinate 6,107 downwards.
CTCGTGTCTTGTTAATTAAAATGTTACTATTATTATTCATTTTTTCCCCTCAAAGTCGCCTCAAAAAAATATGTTACAACACTTTTGCATCATAATAAAATTAGAAGCACTGGCGACGCGAAGAAATCATGGGCCCTTTCATCTTAATTGATTTGTAAAGGCCCTACCATGAAATTTGCAAAACATGTTTTCATAAACATAATTTTCAATTTATTCATGATTTCGTCTGCTGTTACCATCGATTACTCACCAAATCAAAAATCAAAGAATCAATCGCTTAATCATCCGCCTACAAGAGATAAGGTCACAAAATTGAAGAGAAATTTTAGAACTGTTCGAAGATCGCGATGTCCTGTAAATTGAACTTGGTAATTGCGAAAAATACAGAGTTTCGAACAGACCGGGACTTGAACACCTGATCCCTGGATTGCCGGTCCAGTGCTTTAACCACTTGAGCTAAAGGTCATCCACACTGTATATCTCTCGCAATTTATAGCTCGAGTGGTTACAGCACTGGACCGACAATCCGGGGATCAGCTGTTCAAGTCCCGGTCTGTTCGAAACTCTGTATTTTTCGCAATTACCAAGTTCAATTAATAATAATAGTATAATTTACAATATTATTTAACAGACGAGTCCGCCACTCGTGTTCGTCTCTTTCATTCGGTCTCTCCCGAAATTCATGTTCTCGATTAAAGTCAGATAAGGTACAAACTGCTGCCCCCGGCGAACAGCAATCACACAAGGCCGCCGAGCAATGCAGTGAAACGGATTTGTTTGTAAAAAAAAAAGACAACCTGGCTTATTTAATTTTAAAATTTTTTAACAAATGTACAATTACAATTACAATATGTACCCACAAGGGCACAATCGTCTAGGATAATGGCGTCAAGGTATGGAATCCAGATTCTTAACTTTCCAGGCTAAAGTCGCGACAGATTGAGATTGGTTGACTCATTGCTGAATCGACTAAAACTCAAACTTTACGAATGAAACTGGAGATCCATGATGGAAATAATCCGGAATGTTCACTCGGGGTTGGGTCACCGTGACCCCCGATTACTGCCGCTGACGTCACCCTGGTTGCGGACGAGCGATGACGTAACGCCGCGCCACCAGCACGGGTGCGGAGTAACCGCGCGCACTCCACGCCTCCTCGAACGCCACCTGGTAGTGGTCGGAGGCGACGGCGGCGCACCTGAGACTTCTCGGAGTCCGGCACACGACGGCCGGCAAGAAGCGAGTCGTGCGTGGGATCAGGGCCAGGACGGCTGCACGTTGCTTAAACCGAGTTCCGACGTCCAGAACGGCAGCGGCAGGACGTGGCCCTTGGCCAGCCTGTGTTGGATGTCCCCGTACACCTCACGCACCTCGTAGCCGTCGTCCCAGTGACGCAAGAAGGTAGCCAGAATCCAGGTGGGCAGCTGACCCGCCTCCTCCACCAGGGCCGCCACCAGTGATCCACTGGTGAGAGCAACCTGTTCGAGGTTGTCTGCCGGAAGTTGATTATGCGCACTCGTTCTGGTCTCCACTGCTAGAGAACGTCGAGACTTGTTCGTCAGGACCTCACTTCGGGCCAACTTCTTACTTTCTTTTTTCACCTCACAGATAATTTGCGGAGATGAGGAGGAGGAGCTGCAACGCCGCCGTTTTGATTTCGGTCTGACAACCTGATTATTGTCATTAATCACCTTCAGAATCGATCCATCGCTCGACCACTTTCTCTTCTTCGGATGTTTTGTTCTTGAGTCAGGCGCCATGTCCACACCAACTTGCACCGCGTCCACGGATTCACCACCTAGTTTCTTCTCTTTCTTTCCACCTTTCTTTTTAAGCTTATCCTTCCGATTTCTCTTCTTACTTGAACCAAGCGAGAAATACAATTGGGAACTTTTGAGTTTAAGAAGCTCGTGTTAACCACCAGTTAACATGTGCAGTTTCAATAAAACTAGGATTCTGAATTAATCCTAAAAATATTATTCAAAGCCGTATCTGCACGACTAGGTAGCGTAAAGAAGACAACGCGCATTGGAAAATAAACATCAAAATCTTTTACAACGCAGCCTTAATTCCAAATAAATCCGGCCAAGAAGCGAGCGCATAAAAAGAAAATAAAGCTGACCGTTCTTACCTTTTTGTTGAGATGACGCGAAGTCCGAGCATCTTGGCGTGGTCGGCACGCGTCCTTCTGGAAGTGGACACCGGCATCTGGCGAATCCTCTTCCGGACATTCGCCCCCTCATCCATTCTACTTAGCACAACACTCTCTTCGTTCACATCAGTCTTGCCATCGTCGGCCTCCCCACTCTGTTTCGTGTCGAGCTGGTCGTAGGTGAGCGTCCACCGATCACCACCACCACCACCACCTCCACTTTCAGCTACCACAGGCGAAAACATAGGCGTGTGTAGCGTCTCGATGACCTGTATCCTGGTGTCAAGGGGCTGAGAGCTGTGGCAGGTGAAAGTGTCGCTGAGCCAGGCGCAGATTTCATCCAGAGTCAGTTGTCCATTGACGGAGGTGTAGATGGCGTATTCGACGAGGCTGGCCAAGGAGAAAGGCGACTTCATGTTGGTGACCAGATAGCATTCCGCGTTGCATTGCAGGTCATCGGTCAATGCTTTTAAGCGGTCGCGAGTGACGCTGTTAACTCCTCGTCGATGTGCTGTGATGTTGTTAGGTGACGGTGACTTCTGCTCCGCTACAGCCACACTTCCGGTTGGAACAGGGTGGGCACTCTCGTCGGCGGCTGACTCAGAGGATTGAAGGCGGTCGTCGACACAATAAAGGGCGCTGCGCCTGACGTCGGATGGCGGGTTTCTCACGAAACACGAATCCCGGCGCAGCACTTGGCGAACATCATTCTGAAATGGAAATACGAAAACCAATGAGAACACGAACCACAGTCAGTCGCAAAACCAACTGCGCTACAACGAGTCGTACGTTCTAATTGTGTTTCAGTAATTAAATTAAGTGGAACAATGAAAATTTAAATGTTAATGGTTGCTTCTCTTGTTACTAGAAACGAGCAACAATTGTAAAAACTGTTCCATCCCTTACCCAATTGGTGAATCGTGGTTGTCGGTAGTAGATGAAGTTGGTCTGAATCCACTTGCGAATTTTTCTGGCCGTCAACTTGTTCCTCTTCGACTCAACAATGCTCTGACGAACCAACAGACGGAGCGAACAAGGCGGCGGATCCGGAAAATTCCTGAAGAACTCTCGATTGTCGAGGTGGACTGTGAACAAACGGACGTCAACATGAAACAAAGGAATAGTCGATGTCTAGTGATGGCTACGATAACGCTAACAATTTCGATTATGCGATTCATAGCATGGGATCACCAAGCATGAATTCGTCCATGTGCTACATCTTATATAGAAGCAGTTCAATTTAAATAATAGGAGAAAGAAGAAAGTGTAAGCTACAAATTTCTCAAACATTAAAAGAACATGAAACGTGCGATCAAATACAATTGATAAAATGTCGTCAAACGACTAAACTACAGTAGAATTAATCTCAGCAAAACTTACTCGGGAATATTATTGTGGCATTGATAAACGATGACTGAGAAGTTGGAGGCACAGCTGTGGCGCTGCTAGCAGGGACGGAGGGCAGAGAAGGAGGTTCGATGTCCTCGTCTCCCACATTGGTTGCTACATCCTCAGGTGTATCCACCTGCTCGCCATCACCACAGTGATCGTCAGTGTCAGACTCGTCGGACTGCGCCTGCACACCAACCGGAAGTAGTGATGGTTGTGACGAGTGCTGCAAAGCTTGGCCACCTGCTGCCATAGCTGCAGATGATGCCGATATGACACCCGTAAACTCATTCGAGCTTCGTCTGTCGGAGGACTGATTGATGCCACTAGAATCTGTCTTACTGTTGACTGGATTCTCAACCACAGATATGGCATTCAATTCCACTTGACACACTTTAGAGTTGCGACAAGCTGACGATAAATTCATTGCTGCGTTGACGGTTGAAAGCCTGCTTGGATAAAATTGCTTGGACAGGCTCACCACACGGGAAATGTGGCAAATAGGTTGCTGTGGGGATGGCACTGGGGAAACCACTGGCAAATATTCCGACAACATTGTTTCCGAATTAATTTGGAAACTGGTAGAACTGTTACTGGAGGAGACAGATGTAAAGTTGGCCTGAGGTGAAGTGTATGAAGAAGTAGCAGTCGCAGGCAAGATCAGTTCTTGTTTTATAGCCGTGTCGAACAAAACTGTCGCGTCCGGCGGCAAAGGGCAACTGCTAACGACTCTTTCATCCTCAGAGGAGCAGACAGGGAGCGGCAGCCTCAAAAGTTCCACCCTAACAAGATCGGCGTTGTCCCGTTCACGCTTTACAGTCACCAAGGAATCCGGCATTATGCTCAAACTGTTGGCTGCAACTACACTGTCATGGTGATCCAACGATGCATCACACTGGGGCTCAGTCTTGACCACTACCACCGTTACTGAAGTCATCTGCAATGATGATGCGCTGGATGGTGGCGTGTCTGAATCATTCCGGATGCCGCTCGATTCCGTTTCGGTGGCGATGCTGTATGTTGTCGCCTCGTCGGAGGTCGGTTGGTGGACTGGGATGGACGGTTGGAGGCTGGGAGCTGCTGGTGTGGTGAGTGGTACGGGTGATATGACCTTAACCTCCTCAGTAAGTGATCGGAGGTGGGATGACATGGCGGACAGACGACGCTCCTCGTCGCAGAGAAACTGCCTCAATTTGGTCACCACTCCCGTCTGGGCGCGCAGGTGCTGCATGACTTCCGGTCGAGAGTGGTGAGCGGATGACAGGTGGCTGGAGATGACAAGGACATTAGCACAAATTATAAAAATAGAACGTTTAATCATTACAATATGCATTGAAGTGGTTCAGCTGCTGCTCTGCAGGGGTGCAGTAACTTTTTTGTCATTTTTGCAGGGACCACACTCTTATATTTTTAACGCTTATTTATTTTTCAACTGTAAACTAAAAAAAGGATATCCATCTTGGTTTGATTTTCCATGAACACAAAAAGTTTATTTTCGCGCAGGATTAATCTTGTTAAATAATCGTGTCATTGTAATTAAAGCTTCAGGAATTTAAACGGTACCAAAATAAAATATTTGAATCTCTTTAGATTTAGATTAGATGATCGCTGCGCCGTAGCATTATGGCGATTTCCGTAGGTGAGGGGAGGGGATGCTAATGAAGCTTTGGGCAGACTGGCCATGCGCAGACAGCCTGTTGGCGGGATTTGAAACTGGAGAGGGAGGGGTCCTCTGTCGTGACTGTAGTCACGCAGGATGTGTCTGACAGCTCGTGTCTGGATAAACTCTACAGGGCTGACGAGAGAGAGTTGGTGGGGATCCCAGACTGCGTAGATTTGATTTTGATTCAACATTACAATTACAATAATTCAGTTCGGTGTTACATATTAGCTAATATTTCATTTTGGATCTGAGAAATAGCTCCCAATAACGCAATATAGCTTTTTACGGTTGTAACAGTGATGCATTCCTGCTGCTGAGCCTGAACGAGCTGACTGACCTGACGAATGCCTCCCGCGTCGCACAGGTGACGCCACAGTTGAACCAGCGGCACACGCCATCCGACATCCAAAGCGAGTCCGACTCCATGGAGACGCCACTGCTGGATTGGGGCTGGATCCGTCGGGGCGACACGACGCTGCCTGTGAACTGTGTCACTGGAACAGCAGGAACTAAAAAGTTAATTAAAATCTATTTACATAGAGCCTAAATGCAACTATGCAAAAATGCAGTTAATTGTGTAACTGTCAAGTTCCCAGGTCTTCTCATATAGATCACCACTGACGTCCTTCAACCGAACACTAAGTCATTCACGCCTAGGTCATTCAGACCAGGCCTAAACGCGGCTGCAACATCATCTTAATTACAACTACAAATTTTAGCCGCAAGCAGCCCCCAAAAGAGGGGCCTACGGCGGGGGTCGAAAGACCAGTTGGGGACAGATATGGGTTTACCCTAAAAGGCTCTGGATTTGAGGCTCTGTCAGGTGATTCCACTGTCTACACACTCTAGGGAAATAGGAGTTAAAATATGACGCAGATGTACATTGAAGCTCGTTCACCATTC
>JAQGBY010005417.1:0-14680 GCA_034698785.1 Mycogona germanica | reverse complement strand
ACAACTGGTCGTTCGACCCCCGCCATAGGCCCCTCTCTTGGGGGCTGCTTGTGGGTACATATTGTAATTGTAATAGGAGACCTTTAATCTACAGGGTCTCCAGAGATCACCAGAGGTCGGAAACACCAGGCTCACTAAAAGGCTCACACCAGGTGGGTCCAAGATAAACTTTTCTTGGCACTTTGAGAGTTCAAAAATAGAGTACTTACAAATTGCAACAACTTGAGCCAGAGGAATGGTTTATTCAAGTCGACGATGGCCATTTGTCAGTCGCACTGTGTTTCAGTTTTACACACAACTCGCGAGACGAAAGAATTTAAAAAATAACGGCTTTTAGATCATCAATAACAGATCATACTGACGTACGAATCGTACGCGTCCGGAACAATTGCTTCCCCTTTTCTTCCTGGTGGCCAACAAAATTTCCGAGAATATACTTTTCCTTTCGTGTGTTCAGATAAACTAATAAACTAAATAGAATCGTTCATAGAGAGGGCTCGAGTGAGACGATGAGATGCCCGATCCAATGCATAAGACATTGCATGTACATCATGCATAAGACATCCAGGATTTTCTCTTGAAGAAGTGAAGGTGAGGGGGCGCACCGACTAACCAATTTGTCCGCAGTCAGTGTTACTTCTGTATTATGGTGATAATGGAGCATTTAAGTTAATATTTGGTGGTGTGGGAGGGAGGAAGAGGGAGGAAGAGGGGGGCTCCAGGGCCCGGGCCCAAAGACCCAGAACGCCACCCTCATTGCTAACCTCGCTCTGATTCGCCTAGATACATCAAGGTCATTACTGACGCCTGCTTCATTCTAGACGCACACCATTCGTCCAAACTACTCTGTGGTTTTTCATTTTGTTGTTGTGTTGCATTTATCTACAGGCAAATAAACATGCTCGGGTGAGGGAGGTGGATGTGGCCGGGGGAAGTGGTGCGAAAGGGTTTCCGTCTCCCAACAAACCAACCATTTGGTGGCAGCACTAGTTGAGGATGATTTACGTTGGTTCAGATTGACGTGTTTTCTCGCAATGTGAACATTAGGGGAACGACGCAAGACTTCAACCAATAGAAATAGTGCTGCCCCTTAGAAATGCGTCAACACACAATATAGACAGATGCTGTGCGGGGAAGATGGGTGACGTGGTTGCCACCTCTTCGGAAATCGAAGGGGCAGCGGTGCATTCCTGTCACAAGTAACAGCGATGACCCAATTGTTTAATCCTAATTCTTGTTTCGTCTCTCGGTGTCCAAGTAAGCCACAAACTATAACCACAAACCATCAACAAACGCAATTAATTTTTTTTAATGTATGTCTAATCAAACAAGTGACATCAAGTTAAAAATATATAAATGTTTTATTTACTTGAACTGTACACCTCTATCGTTAGACATATTTTTTCTTATCGCATTTGGATCTCATGAAACACGAAACTCACAAAATGTATAAAACAATAAATCGAATTAAGCACTTAGCTGTGACACAATCCAGTCCACGATTAATCTCTAATTAATAATTTCAAATAGATGTACGTTACTCGTAGTTTGCTTAACGTTCAATTCAGTCGGATGAAGTGGTGACGTGACGTCAGCATCTTTTGGTGCAGGCCTTTTTTTGGCCACATCATTGGTTGGCCAAATGCGACGTCAACCATTGAAGAATCCAATCTCCCTTCAGGAAACTTACTTTAGACACCAGAGAAATCATTGTGTGACGATTCATGTGTCATCTAGGACAACGATGCAACTTCATTATTTCCAAAATCTGTGTCATATTTTTATTCAAGCGGAAGTAGAATCCACTGAACTTACTGTATCCATCAAGAAATCCAGACTAGTCCGATAAAAATATCCCGACTGCTCTACTCTCTGCCTTTGAATCTCATAAACCCGTACCAGGCCACATCGGCCAAGAAGACCACGCTGTAGATGATGCAGATGGCCTAAAAGATAAGAAGAATTAAAAATGGAATCAAGTGAGGTGACTGCGATGATGAGTGCTGATGATGGCATTAGTGAGCTTCGATCCTCAATTACCCCCGCAGCTTTCTGTCCGTTGCTGCTGTGCTGGACCTCGAGGGATCCGGCAATCAGAGAGGTGAGAAAACCGCAGAAACTCAGCAGCGCCACCTATAGGATATAAAACGGGTGACGAATTGGTCCTCATTTGAACTCTGTATTGAGACAGGCGATCACATGATTGACATCTGATATCTGCACTGACCAGCAGATGGCTCTCGAGTCGTTCTCCCTCCAGGAACGAGGTGGTCACGATGACCGGCAAAATGACGAACGGAAATCCGACCACGGATACAACCTGGAGCGTGTGCTGGACGATTGCCGTGCCGGAATTGCTGCCGTTCCAGTCGTAGGCAAAGAACAGGGAATAGCAAATCAGACCTAGAATCTAAATGGAACACAAAACAGTCGTCATCGAAATAACTGGATATTTACGTGGAGTATAATTCCAGTCTGGAATTTGGATACTAAAATACGAGGGATGGGCAAAAAGTTGGTCTTTCCTGTGTGTGACTCGAGAGCTCGCCAATCGACGCAACGCAGCGTCATGAAATTTACACTGGGAGTAGCTTTAGCAGATTCTAAAGTTATCGCAACTTTTTACAGATCTTTACGTTGTTGCGTTCATGAGTTACGGATTTATAGAAGAAAACTATCGCGGAGCGTTTGAGTTCGAATTCCCGTTTGTGCGGGCATTGTGATCTGCGCCTGATAGGCTGGTAAAGACGGTTACTTACAAACTGCAGGAGCTTGAGCCACAGGAATGGTTTGTTGAGCGCGACGATCGCCATCTTTTTCAGTACGCGTTTGGTGGAAACGAAGCAAATAAACAGATATTCCAAAAAAGTGTTGTTTGTGGCACAGGTTAAAGAATTGCATATATCGTAACTGGGGTATCGCCCAACAACTTCACAATTCCAAACGATCGTCTAACCGTTGCTTAGCAACAGCAGATCTCGATTAGTCATTCCTCCTCCCACCGCCCGACCTGGATTAAGCCCCGATTGGCGAATGGACGTTGCGAAACAGAGGCGAGACTGCAAAACAAAATACATAGGTTATTAATGATAAGCTATCGGAATAAGTATAGGTATCGTTTATCTTTATAGCAACATGATTGGCTCTGCGACACGTGCTGCGTGACGAATAAGATGTCGCGAGTCATCAAAGCAGCCATTGTCGCGTCACATGATGAAACCGCAACACAAGAACTTTTGTTACTTCATTTGGACATTCGAATCGCAGAAGATGCTCTCTTAAATATTTACACCTTTATATGTGATTGTAGCCCGGCCATTCTTCATGTATATTGTGGCTTAAAGATGTTTCCAAGACGCTCTTGTGGGTTGACGTCACGCACAATACCCGTCAGTTGTAATAACCGTCAGATGTGGTAAAGTGGCTTAAAGATATTTCCAATACGCTCTTGTGGGAGGACGTCACGCACAATAACTGTCAATTGTAATAGCCATCAGATGTGGGGAAAAGTGGTTCAAAGATGTTTCCAAGACGTTCTTGTGGGATGACGCCACGCACAAAAACTGTCAATTCTAATAACCGTCAGTTGTGGGGAAAAGTGGCTTGCCGTCCCGTATTAATTGTGACACCCCCTTATACTGAAGATTGCAATAGTTCAGATGAAAGTGGCACCGCTACGCCAAATAATATATTTTTGAGTGAGTTTTGTGAGTTAGGTTAGGCTAGGTTAGACAAGTTCGATCAATTTGATTGCGCATTTGTAAATCGCGTCTCGGCAAAGGCAACTTTCCCATTATTCCCATTAAGTCGGCTTATCGGAATTGACCTTTCCGGTGCAGATATTACAGATATAATTTAAAACGAGACATGAACAAAAAAAATGTTTTTATTGTTTCGAATATCCACCTCGAGGTCACCTAAAAGATGGCCGCGAGACATACTGTGTATACGAATGATGAATGATAAGAAAATGACCAGTGTCCGCAAAGTTCAAAGTGCACGAACGATGAAGGTGTCGCTAGGCCTGCGGAGGTTCCTGGAGTTGGGTGAAGCGTTTGAAGGCCAGGAATGCGATGTCTCCAATGTACACCAGAGACGTGATGATGCAGAAGGCCTGTCAACAAAAACAAAGACGTCAAAAGAACAGCAAAAAAGGCAGCAGCAACATTTTTGCCCGCCACTAGAGGGCAGCACCTGCCAAATATCTGATCACCCCACATTCCGCTGTGTCGGTTCGATACCTCTTTCCTCGCCAGAGACGTGACACCGTGACGTCAGCGAGAGCTGTCGAGTGACCTCTAGTGGTTAGCGTGCGTGCTTACTATGCGTGCGATCGCGGGTTCAATCCCATCCAACCCCATCGGAATTTTTCGGGCGAGATCAATTCCTTAAACACGCCTTCTTTTGCAAGTAAAGTAAAGCTGTGAGTCCCGTGCCTATACGATATCGGGTTCACGTCGTGGTCGAAAAAAATGTCCGGTCTTTGCCGGGAATCGAACCCACCATCACGACATCTCCCCTACTGCATTGGCACTTACCCCGGCCGCTTGAGCGCCACCGTCACCTTGTGACCTCGCGCACATCAGAGATCCGGCCGAAATGAACATGAAGAATCCAAAAAATGCGAAAAGTGGACACTAGAAGAGACGGAAGATTTTTTAAAGAAATATAGATAATAATTGAAGGTACTTTCATGAAAGACGACTTGACGTTTGACTTTTCACTGCGCCGGAAGTACTGACCAGAATGCTCTTATCCAGGAAGTCCGAATCGAAGGCGTAGGTCAAGAGGATGACCGGAAGTATGATCCAGGTGTAGGCGCAGGTGGCGATGGCTATGATGTTGATTCGCGTAAAGCCCGGTCTGTCCATTTCAAAGACGGTGACATTTATCTTTGTTTGTTGTATTTCGTCGAACATGTTCATTTCTACTTGGTTAAATTGCATGGTCAGGATGAAGCACAGCATACACAGCCACTGCTCATTGTAAGAGATTCAATCAGTAATCAATAATTAGCTTGGATCAATCAAGAAATAATATTGACAAAATCAGTCCTACTCGAGAAAAATATTCATTTGAAATTGAAATATCAGGACATGTTCAGACTTGTGCTACAGAATACTGAATTTCAGAATGCTGTTTTTGCGTTTTCATTTTTCAAATAACTTCATTTTCAAATCACTAATCTTGACAAAATTAATTCCAAAATTCCCAGAATTTTATAAAGATGATTAGTGTTATGTTATTTATGTGGAATCGAACATTTCAATTTTTAATTCCACCCCTTAATTAACCATACAATTGCTAAAATAGCAGTCAACTTTTAAATATATATATATATACATTTTTAATGTTACTTCTTTACGAAACTATTTACTACTACGTTACTATTTACGAAATATTGCATCGTCTAAGCTCGGGTCTGAAGAGGTTACTAATAATTTTCAAGTAAGTAAATATTTTTAAGTATTTATTATTTAATACAGAAACCTCAATCAATCTTCTCTTGAGCACAAACTTATTTACATTAGAAATAAAAACGAAAAATTTCATTACTAATATTTGTTGTTTTAATAGTTTTAATTTGTTGTGTCCCAAATGTGATTAGATCGATCGAACTGAGACATCTACTTACAAATTCGACGAACCGAAGCCAAAAGAAATGACTTCTAAATGCAGGAATGTCCACCATGATGGATACTTGTCAAATCCGAGTGAAAAGGATGCTGACGTCAGATTCCAAATTCACACGTTAAGTAACTAATACTGGTACGACCATTTGCCAGAGACAGAAGTAACTAACAATACACATTCCAATTTACAATCCATTCTGAGAATGCACTTTGCTCTGTATCCCAAGTGCCAATGGGTCAACTTCAATTAATTGTTTTTGAAAAAACATCAAACTAAACATGGATCTGAACACACACACACACACTAATAATAGAATATTAAGTTGCAAATGGCCTACCTGGAATTTTTATAAAGTTGCCGCAACAGCAATCTCCTCCGATTCTCTTCAACAGACTTTAGAAGAAAAAAAAAACTCCCAATCTCCGATTAAAGCTAATATTCTCATTGAAAAACCCCCTGATGTCGGCGTCACTCTAGTCATTGGCACGACATCGCCGTGGGGTGCGTTGACAAATGAAAGCCACCTCCACAAAAAGCGCTATCAGTAAAAAATAGATTTCAAGACGTTCCGTCGCCACGACGATCGTCGATCGATTTTTTGTGAGGTCCTCACCTGTGTCTTATCGCCGAAATTGTACTCGATCGGAGCGGAATTTTATTTGCGATTGTGCACGTTGTCATAGCAATTATCTGCTCCAGGTGTCTATCGGTGGACTAGTGTTAAAATATGGCGAGACATTTTAAATTCGAACTTTGGAAAAGTTGAAAAAGGCGAGGCACGGTAAGTTGTGGCCGCGGATTCGGATTCGGTCAAAACTAATCTAGACTTGACTAGTTCGCGATTTCCGCAATCTGCTTCTCCTAATCGAGAGTGTCCTTATTTTAGACTCGTTCGACTCCCTTAATGATCGGTCAATACAGCACTAAACACACAGAAACCGCGAGGACACAGTTGTCGCAATCGCCGCAGATGGCGGAAACCGCGGACTAGCCTAGTCTAGACTAGTTTTACTTTGTGCTGTTCACCTAACCCGAATCCGCGACCACAACTTACCGTGCCTACATTTTTGTTTTATAAACATGTTGCTCGGCTTTGCCTTGGGGGTTGACAAATGTTATGTTAAATTGAAAAAGAATCATTTTTTAAATATCTATTTGATTATTTTATGTAATTTTTATATTGAAAATATTTTTCCGGTAATGTGCTTGGTTGGAACTGTTATCTGGTGTCCTTGGTTGGAACCGAAATCTGGTGTGCTTGGTTGTCTCGTGAAATCGACGACTTCATGCTTTTGATGTGGAGACGCCATTTTTTAAGTTTGAAGCGAAAGGGATATTATTTAAAATTTGGTAGCGATTGTTTTATTATGTAATATTGAAAATTGAGATCTGAAATTCCGTCGCTAGCGAATTGTGGTGGTCTACTAAGGGTATGTTAAATGTCATGCGATTTCATTGAGCCGTTCAAGAGTTAATCTCAGAATAGGAAAATCAGATTCCTAGTTTTATAGTATAGGATTATTATTATTCAATAAAATACAGTTTTTTAGTCACGTGCATAAGTGATTGCAACGAAAGCATTCCGCGAATTCAAACACGACAGAAGGCGTTTAGACATTGAAACAAAATCGGCGAGCACGGAAGCACGTCGCTCTGTGATTGGCTGATTTGGTGACGTTTCGCAACTTCGAACGCAAAACGTCACCCAATCAGCCAATGACAGGGCGACGAACATTTTTGTTCGCTGGCGGAGTTTGTCGAGAAACCCTACCCTGGTGAATGAAGAAAGATGCCACCATGATACGGTCATGGTAGCGAGGTGCACAGTGTATTAGTTGTGCATTTTCCCACCGAGGGAGATGTCCCTTATTGTCGCAATGTTTGGCTAGAGCTGATTTGTCATGTGCATAATTCTTTATGTCATTGCGATGTTCGGGGAATCTCAATTCGGTGCTGCGAGCTGTTTCACCAATGTCCACTTCTTCACATGCTCCACATGGTATCTCGTAAACGCCAGGATTATATTCTGGTGTGTGGGTGGTATATGTTTTCAAAAAGAAATTTTTAATTTTGGTGGTGCATATGTGTACTGTCTTGATAGTCTTGATGGTTCAAATATTGCCTGTATGGACCTAGTTAGTTTCACATCATCTAAGAATGGGAAGCTGGTGTGGCGGAGGGGGGTGGTATCTTCAATAGATTAATGATCGAACCTGAATGGTTTTTTTATTTTTATCCCTCCAAGTAAGACCAGGTCTTAGTTTAGCTATGTCATTAAGGGGTGATTTATTTTATGAAAGAATTCGAGGTGTGCACGGTAATGGGCTTTCTTAGCTTTCTCTAATGCTTTCACTATCATATAGTGTCTGCAACCGGCTCGTAAGAATGTTCTAAAAAGAAATGCTAACTGTAAGTGGCGGAGAGTGTGAGTTGAACATAATCGATAGCTTCTAACCACGGTGTTGTATATTGTGTTCTCCACATATTTGTGTCCACCATATGAGAGTGTATTATGAGGGTTAATGACTGACATGATTTTTCTATATACTGTAGTGTCAATATTGGCCTAATGGCCCGGGGTACTGGTGAAAATGGGCCGCTCACAAACGGAGGGGTACACAATCTTCCTGTTGTGACCCGTCGCTTCAGTGAATTAAAAAATAATAATAATCATCCACTAAGAATAGAATGTCCAAGAAAGGGATGCAGCCATTTGCCATTATCTCATTTGTGAATTTAATACCTGGTTGGAGTTGTTGTAGGGCCATTTCGAAATTTTGTATCTCATTACAGTCAATGATTACTAAGCAATCATCGATGGAATGTGTCCATAGCCTCGTGGAGTGTTTAGCCTCATTATCTCGTACGAATTTATCAATCTGGTACATAACCAGTTGGGCAATTTGGCCAGAGATGGCACTCCCCATTGGGAGGCCATGTTTTTGTTGTATACTATCTGGTTTTTTAGGCGAAAATAGGAATGGCTCAATAGGAATTCGATCATTGTAGAAATTAATTCGAGATGTATTGCCGTTGCCTGTAGGAATTCTATGTCGTCTAGGTTGTCAATAGTTATCTTTAGCCAATTGGTGGGATATTGATGGGTTTGGATAGGCGTCCAGCATTCCGTTCCTCATCTTTCTAAGACAAATGAATAACCGCGCCCACCTCAAATGTGCTCAAGAATAAAAATGGGGTCAATGATTCGCACAATCATTCAATTCAATGATGATGAACACATGATTCGGATGACAAGAAATTTGAAATATACACTTATCAGATTGCCACATCGAGTTCTCCATTTTTGGATTTCTGGTCACAGGATTTGTTACGTGCGCCCAAGTTGATTTATTTAATTAATAGACAACACGCTTGAAACCTAATTTGTTGAAAACGTCATACAAATTTTGATTATTATCTCAGAACATAACATTGTTACACAGGATTTCAAGTACATTATCAGATGAATGGTCATCTTATTCTTCGAGATCTAGATGTTGGGTTGTCAACTTTATGCCAATGCATGCCAACTTTATCGTCTTATGTACTTACTGTTTGTAATGTGGTCCAAAAAATGAACGGACCAATTTTATTATCTGTAATAACTCAACCGAAAATAACCCGATTTTTATGAAATTTTGTTAGTATTGGGATAACTATATCTTTATCTTATTCCTAGTCTCAAATTTCGTTTTCCAAATTTGTCACTACGAATTTCATTTTTGCAGCAAACGCGCTTCACGCAAGGTTTTGCAGCCGTAAATATCGCCATCGGTAAGGCGAATTCTTTTGAAAAATGAAATTTGAGACTCGGAATTCGAAAAAGGATACAACTATTCTAATTGTCACCAAATTTCATAAAAATCGGGTATCTTCGACCGAGTTATTAAAGTAAATTGCCAATGCTCTACTTTCGTTTGTTGACACAACTCAGCGTCTAACATTATATATATCGATACAGCATCTTATAATATTTTTTAACAATCACTCGTAATACTTGTGTTTCTTTGGATTTTAATCAGTTCCAAGAAACTTCCGTTCCTCTTTCTAGTCAGTAAATATTCGATATAACCATGGTTTCGAGTTTATTTGGCAAATTAAATGCCTATTTTATAACTTGTTAAAAAATAATCCTTGTCTTTTAGCGAGATTCCTGGTTTTTCAACAGTTCAAAAGTCACCCACACTCTTAGTGAATGACTAATGTAAACGCTCAACAGATGACGTCACTATCCGCGCAGCATTTCCGGTAGTTAGGAGTCGTGACGTTGCTTAGACGACTGAATCCGGCGGCGGCCTTCGTGAGTGCCACAAGTAGAACACGAAATTCAAAAAATAGACAATCCCGGTGGTCACGAACAGAGCCTACACGGAAAATCGGAAGTGACGTCATATCGCATTCAAAATAAATATATATGATTCCTTTCTATTTTAAACGTCAAATTCAAAATACGAGAGCACGTATCGTTGAATCTCAAAATGAAAAAAGATTAGATGGAGGTCAAAGATATCGTAGCAGTTATTTGTTAGTTTAAAAATACCTGGTCTTTCCAAAGATAAAGTATTACGCACCCCAGTGGTGATAAATGGCTTGGAAGATCCGTCAAGTTCCGCTGTATCTGACTTCATAATTTGAATACTTCCGGTTGTCACGTACACGATGACGCCAATGAAATCGTAAATCGCATTCTATAAACAATTAGAATAAGGAAAAGACAATAGATAATGTTCGTCAACATGGCAACATCTTCAAGCACTTGGTCACTGATAAAAAAGAATACTTCATATTGTAGACATTTTCGTGGCCTGGTATTTCATCCTGATATTTCTCCAGGATAATTTTTTTTTCAAATTTCAAAATTTAAAGAAGTAAAAATCGGGGGTTGTGCCCGGGACAGACCGGACGAAAAAGACGAACGAGAGTTGGCGATAACTCTTCTAATATAATAATAGTAAAACTATTATTTAAAATGAAAAAATTAAACTAGAAAACCGTGGGAAACTGACCTTTTTGAAAGAAAATTTGTCTTGATTTGTTAAATATGACAGAAATTGAGAAAACTATTAAGAAAACTCAAAGACAAGAAAATGTCTCGAATTTGATATTGGAGTTTTAACAGTGTATTAAGTAGTGTAATTAGTAAGTGTAGTATTTAGTAGTGTAGTTTTGTAGGCTTAAAGTAGAGTTTTTTAAAAATAAAATTTTGAGTAAGGATACACTTTTGATATGTGAGGTCAATGTTGTTCTTTCCTGTCTGTGATTCAATAGCAAATTTTAAGGCGAACGCAACTTATTTCAGTTATTTCTGTTATCGTATTTATGAGTGATGAATTAAATAAACGAAAATATCACAGAGGAATTGAGTAACAATTGCGAGCACGTGGTATTTGCAGGTATGTGTAGGCACCTATCGGCGTTTAGGGGAAACTGAAAGGCTGGGGTCGAGGTTCAGGAAAAATTTATCATTTACAGTTTAAGACAATACGAATAGAAATGTCGGTCTCACGGCCAATAAATCAAAATCATATTGATTGAATACCTGAAGTTGACTGATAGTAACATTGTCACAATTGATGACGGAGACAATCTACCGAACAGACTTACCACGCAGGTCCGCTGAAAGCCTTTGTGGGCCACCAGAGCCGGAAGTAGTCCCAGCGGCACCAGGAAGGGGAAGGCGGCCGCCACCATGACCACGTTCAGTCGAACCAGACACTGGTGGTCACTCTTCTGGGACGTGGCCTTGCAGTAGAGGAAGATGTTGAAGTGCATCAGGAAGAAGCCGTAACTCACCAAGCCTAAGCACTGACAATACACAACAATAAGGTCGAAGACACCAACACAATCTTAATCTTAATCTATATACATGTACACATACACAAATCCGTTTACTTACGAATTCTAGAATTTTGAAATAAAATTCCGGCAATTTCCAAAATTTGGGGTTCATCTTGGAAGAACGAACGTGGCTGACCGCAAATGCTGATGTCTATGCGCCGCTGCAAAGAAATATTTTTTGACAGCCTCAACCAAATCAAACCATTTTCAAGATAGCAGCTTTGATAACTCAAACTGTACTTTCCCAAATTTTTTTGCTTGGATTGATTGTCTTTAATCGATCGTCTGCTCTAATCAGCTAACACGGAAATTGTTTGATCGTGTTTGCTACCATATTCGGAGGTGTCAACGGGTGACATGTTATGTATTTTTACATCATTTTTACCAGGGATGTAGATGTCATAAATAATCAGGGGGGAAGGGGGTCAGAGGCTAACAGAGTGCCCCAAAAGTCACCATACAGTTGGGACCATAATTTCCCAATGCACCTAACAACTCCATTTACATGTATATGGAGACTTCTGGGACAGTCGTGTTTTAAAAAAAATTAATAAATTACTATTTGGGCGCCTGGGGCTAGTGAACAAATTCACCCCCCCCCCCCCCGCAACTTTGGCGTGATTATTATTTTTCAAATTAATGTGTCGTTTTCACTCTGAACGAGCTTTTAACTTCTGAACATTACATATTTCAAAAATTAGAACATTTCTGTGATTTATGTGTCAAATTATGAAGTGAGTGTTTATTTGATGCGCCTAAAAGGACGGTAAAGAATATTTGAAAAATATTATGTTAAAATTGTGCAAAGAGCAACATGTTTTTAAACTTGCTCTAATAACTCAAAATATTGTATAAAATGTATGTCCATTTATTGCATCAATTATTGAGATAATATATTTGCGCGAAGCGCAATTTTTTGAAAATCAGTGTTGTAAGTCAGTTACACAAAAAGTGTTTATTCGATTCATCAAAATTATTCACAAATAAAAACATATACAAAATGAGAAGGTGATTTAAACATTTACTTAGCAGAAGTTTCATCAATTATTGAAACATGACCAGTATTCATAACAGATTGACCAATTTAATTAGCGTGAAGCGCAATTTTTTTTCAAACGTGTGTTTCGTATCTAGTGAATTCAGAATAAAAAGCTATGACTATTTCTGTGGGTAACGAATTTCATGGGGGGGGGGTCAAGCCGACCTCCCGAGGGTCGACCAAACTCTAGAAGTGAGGAGATTCAACCCCCCTGACCCCTCCTCCCAAGGCAAAGGGATCCCTAATTGTCATCAAATCAGACATACTATTTTTTTGTACTCACCTGTGGCAAATGCAAATACGTTTGAGACAACCACTTTCCCACAGAACGACTAGATCGTCGAAAGCGTTTAGCTGCTGCTGCTGCTTGTAAGGCCTGTAGTGCGGTTGGCTACAGTTGATTAAAATAAAAAAATGTACGAGGCTCGTACATGAGACCAATCTGTTCTTGGGTCGATAAAGATCGATGTGCCTATCTCACACCCTTTACTACATTGATAATTGGCCTTCTGGAGTGGGCAATGCTAAAAGTAATTGAACCACGTGTTCAACTCAATCAACAAACATTTCGTACATGTAGTGCCGGACCGCGCACTTGACGAGCAGAACAAAATTCTGCAATGATCAACGCACCCTTCAACTTTCTTCGCCTTCGAATCGGGATAGGCAACCCAACACTAATTTAATTCGATTTCGGATCAGTGATTTCTGTGTGCACGTTTGCCGGAAGTACTTCATGCTTATCACACAATCGATGTTCAGATAACGGACCAATTACAGAAGACGTTAGGCTTTAATTTACATTGTATATTTTTGACTGCAATCTTAATTTTTTATTCAACTAGCGTCCAAGTCTGTCACAAGGACAGAAGATAGTGATCGTTGGTTCAATTCTCGGTCGAGACGTCTGGAAATTTTCGGGCGAGGGAAACTCCTTGGGAATGCGAGTAGCTGACAGCACTGGCATCTCACCTAGACGTGAGAAACTGTTGTGGAAAAGAGGTCTCCAAGCGACAATGCGGAGTGATGGGTTAGCGAGTATGTTGCTGCTGCCCCGTGTTACGAGGCAATCACACAATACCGTCTCAGACAATTCAGACAATTTTATTGCAGCTAGGATTTAACCGTAATCGTCACAGTGGTAATGAAATCGTTTTTTATTGGTCGAAATTGATTAAACGAAACTTAACGAAAATTGAATAAAATATGAGCTATAGATAGTTTCGTAAATTTGACGTCGAGTGCATGTTATTTTAAATCTCAATTTTGAGTATATCTCGAGATATGAGCCGTTGAAGTTTGAAACATTGCTATTAAAAAGGAAAATTCCAAGATGGCGTCTCCACTTCACTCCACTTGATGGCGCTGTCGTCGTCGCTCTCACGTGCCCCAATCACGTGCTATACCAGTGATGCCTGCGACATTGGCCAGACTAGATTACGAATTGCTAATGATTGTTTAGATAATACCTCGGAGTAGCATTTGACAAAATAGCAAGATAAATATAATGACATATAATAATAATATAATGATAAATAATAAATAAATGAACCACAGTTCCATTAAAGATTATTTTTAAAACCAGCGAAGTAGGAGAAGTGTGTGTGTGATGAGATAGATGTCGCCCTCTAGAGGCGGACGAGTACAACTGTGTACTTCCGTTTCTCATAAGGATTGGGCAGCTACTTTAGATTAAATGAATTAAACTCGATATAAGTAATTATGTTTGATGGAGATAGGTGTGCGGGCGATGTAATAACTGATCGAATTATTGGATACTGGTTGATTAATCGTGCAGGTGTTTAAATAAAGTGGAATGAATTGTCTCTCATCAACGATTATTTGCTAAAGTGAATGGTTATGGTATTAGTAATCAACTCAATGTTGCATTATGCATGCTTCAAGGTCAAGGAATCCCTTTGTGTATGCGTACAATCTATATGGGGAGCCTCTCAAGGTTGTCCAACATTACAAGTATTTGGGGCTACAAATGACTCCTGAGCTAACATGGAAAACCCAGATACGAAAGACGACTGCTGTAGCGAATGCTAGGCTTAGGTTTGTCTCAAGTGTTTTGAAGTCAGTGGCCTATTTTTCTTTGGTCAGACCTTTGCTCGAATACTGTAGCTCCGTTTGGGATCCTCACCAGGCGGGGCTCATTAGTGAAAT
>JAQGBY010005416.1:0-14686 GCA_034698785.1 Mycogona germanica | reverse complement strand
CTATATTTTTCGCAATTACCAGTTCTAATTAAAATAATAGTAAAATATTATTATAAAAGCGAGTTTGCCACTCGGTTTGTCTTCATTCGTTCGGCCTGTCCCGAATTCACCATTTTTTTTAATTTATTTTTAATTCACTGAAGTGTATATCACAACAGGAGTTTCTTTACCCCTCTCAGAGCTTAGGCACAATAAAGGCCATTTAGTATGTAATTTTTATTGATATAACGATTTCCAAAATATAATTTTGGTTGTTCTCAAGTCAAGTTAAGCACCTACATTTTTAACGTGTCATTATTGACAAAGAAATGCTTATGATGTCTTATTGAGAGTTGCTCGTCACGAATTAAAAATCAGTTCGGTTCTTCAGTGTGGCGCAACTTTCAGTCCCAACAATTTTCGAGCGCCCCCCTCTGTATCGTTCCGATTTTAGCATATGCACTGCCGAAGAAAGTACTAAGGTTTATCAAGCGCCCCCTGGCGTTGCATTTATAAGCCATTTATTTTTACATATGGATGACGCCAAACGCGTGTTTCCCGAGCGACGTTCTCAAATAGATCACCATCGTCACATACGGGGCGGGGGATAGAGAAAAGCGGGATCAGGGGACGGAGAACGAGGCATTTTGCTTTTTTATTGGCCTGCATTGGCCTGCATAACCGCTTGGTGGATTCAAAAACGGTGACCTCTGAATCTGATGGATCGCTGTCGACATCGACTTGGTGGGATCATTCGGGGTTGCCAGTGCCGAATGTGTTATATGTGTGAATATTTATGTTGAACCTACCGTACATCACGGGTATCCTGATTTTTAGGTTTCCTCCAAAATTCCTTCCTGATTCTATTTCCACGCAACTGCTTTCATACACTGCACAATAAAATGACTAGGTTAGACGCCACTTTTAACGTTGGCGAGTCATGCGACATAAATTGTACCAAAACGGGGAAGGTGAACTCCATATAATAATGTTAGATAATGTATGCTACTGTATATAAGTGTCGTTTTAGCTTAGTTGGTTAGAATACTGGTAGCGATGCTCTCTGTGTTCGAATCTGCATATGAAACCGCATATTTCCGAATACTACCGTTCCGAATATTATTATTTCTGGATGTGATTTGCTATTTTGTATTTGGTTGTTGCTATTTTGAACCTTTCACTTCAATTACAAAAACAAATGAATTGAAGGAATTGAATTAATTGAATTGAATAACTTGCTAATAGCTTGGAACGGGTCCGTCGTGATCCATAAGGCACATATATTTTTTGAATGAGTTTTTTAAAGTGTGTATCAACCTTTTGAACTTTACGCTGACATTTTCGAAAATATTGGTGCATTGTTTATGAAGCACCTTAAAATGTTTAATGCCTAAAAATCCGGTTCGTTTTAGATCGCCCGTAGAGCTTCGAGGGCACATGGTTTATCACATGATCAACCTCTTGGTAGACGAGACGCGCCCCGTTTTAAGAGACGAAATACCGGGCGCACATGTACATGCGCCCGGATTGCTAATATGCTAATTTATGTTTGTCGAAACTCGATTTCGAGCCTTGCGGAGATAGGGCGATGTCGCGCCTGGTGTCGTCGTCTTCAGAGAGCAAATGCGAGCGACTGTTCCGAGTTAGCTCTTTCTCGAAAGGTTAGGCTAAACCCGGGATTTTGCTTGTGGGGGGGGCATACGTAAGACACGTGTGGTCGGAAGCAGAAATGGATTTATTGAGCGCTGACGTGAGCTTGGTTCCTAGGGGAGGTGCTGGACACTCGCCGTAATGGGAAGTCGGTCGAAATTTTTTGTATCCAGGGCAACCTAAATGCCAGTTGGCAAGATGGAATTCGGTTCGACCAACAATTGGCTGTCCTAAGGTCAGCTCCAACGAATATGAATCCAAGACATGCGCCAAAGAATGTTTGCCAATTAACTCAGCCTTTGATACAGAGTATATGAGATACTAGAGAAGTTACCCGGCTTCGCTTAAAAGTCCCCGTCATGTCAGCGAAATATTTTTCAAATATTAAGTTGTGATATTCTGCGGTAGAAAAAAATCATTTTTATAATAAACTCTCGTAATAAATTAGAAAATACAGGATAATGTACATTTTCTAATGAAAATAATGTTTCACAATTTCATCAAATATTTCGGTCGTCAAAATGTGTTTTTGTCCAGTTGATCGCCAAGAAAAACTAAAAAGTTCACAAAAATATCGTGAATTCTTTAATCAATGACGTGACCATGATATTTAGGTGACCATTCGTTCAAAGTTCCTTAGAACCAAAGACCAATTCAGAAGGGCGGGGCTCGAGTCCATGATGGTTCATCTGTCGGACACTCCGGATGTGAGAGCTCTTAAGAAAAGGAATTTTGATGACTTCATTTGACCATAGAAGACGTTACGTACGACGTCTTTCGTCTGATTATCTTGGTTGCCTGCTGGTTTTTGATGCGGACATTATCTTTGATCATATTCGGTGTGGAGAATAAAAGAGTCACTACTCGGCGGCGCTAGCGAGTGACAACGACCTCGCATTTGACTTGCGCGTCAGATACGAGGCGTGGACAACCGGATACCGCGCCCTATCTTATTAGTCATTCGCATGCACGCTTAAAAATGGAAATGACAATCGCCATCGGACATCGGGGGGTCAAGTAATCTGACATTTCACCGTAAGGGGTGGAGCTGTTCGTCCTCCCGATGTCATCCGACTACCGGAGCGCACAGATGCTGGGTAGACACAAAGCCCACCACTGCGCATGCTCCGTTGAAAAAAGCGATGCAACTGAAGCGATCGGCCACACGCTCAGTTCGGGTTATCGTGAGGGAGCGCTTGTGATATGTTAATTTGATGAATGGATCGGTGCTCGCAGGCTGGCGCTCCGGGGTTATT
The DNA here is from genome assembly GCA_034698785.1 of Mycogona germanica. Classification (NCBI taxonomy): domain Eukaryota; kingdom Metazoa; phylum Arthropoda; class Diplopoda; order Chordeumatida; family Chordeumatidae; genus Mycogona; species Mycogona germanica. The sequence goes on along the minus strand of JAQGBY010005416.1, from coordinate 11,801 downwards.
CGAATAACGGGGGAGCGCTCTTTTAATGTTTACGACCCATTTCGTAATTAATAATTAATATAGCCGGTGGTGCGGATTAAAAGCCCCCGCGGTGATTCGCTCTCGTCCCCATCCCCCCCTTGTCGCTCCCCTTTGCTTCTGTCTGTACGGCAGTGGGCTCAGATGATGAAGACTACTCAATCTCTGATCAGCGGTTCGCGAACTTTATGATCACAGTTTCCTCTTGTGTTCATTTTTTTCTCTGAGCTACCTGTTGAAAGGCTGGTAAATTTTTAAGCTCATGGTGAAAAAGCAGTGGATGTCTTTTCTAACGATGCACAACCGTTCTGGAGAAGCGCTACAAAATTGGCACAATTAGTTCGTTAAGCGTTGGTGATGCTGCATCGTGCTGCTTTTCCCGGGAATTCAGCTGAAAGTAGTCATAGTGAATTTAGAAAAAAGTTCCGAAATCTGAGGTCGTTCATGCGGCCTAGATCACAGCGAGTGCCCGGCGCCAAAATGTGAGACAAGTTTTTCTTAAGGCGTGTGAGGGAGAGCACAGGAGTCACAGGAGGCTGCGAAAAAGCTAGAGCAAATTTCGATCTCATTCGATACATTTGGGTCTCAGGCGGATACGTTGTTTACCGAAAAGCTTTTACGTCTCTTGGGATGAAATGAACTTTTAAGTCTCCCGGGAGAAAGATGCTATAAATAAACTATTAATAAAAACTAAATATGAAATATGTATAACGTCTCCTTCTCAATCGCCTCAATTTCATTTAATATTGCCCCAGATCTCTAGGGCCGCCTATTGACTTGAGTATTTTGGCATTCTTTCTTTCCCCATCCTTGTACGCACACAACAGCGTTCTATGTATGCCTGCTGCGCTGTTTATTTACCCGCTGACGTATTTATCGAGTCAGGCTTTCTAAATATTTTTTTCTTCCTCTCGACCATGGAAGATACTGCACCACGCGAATCCACTTAGGCTGTACAGAGTAGTAGAGGCATTCATTAATTGCAAAATATATAAATGTGCCGCGGACGACTTTGCAGGGTGCCTTCTTTTTTGCTTCCCCGGCGCCATTCATAGCAACTTAGAAAGCGCCGTCGGTACAGCTGTTTCCATGACCTAAATCGTCATGAGATCTGAACAATTTTAAAAAAAAAATATTAATTTGTTATTGATTCCATCATGCGTGCCAAGTACGAAACATTTAAATCAGCAGACTTTTGGGACCCAGTGTCTATACGTTTGGAGATACTTTAGGCGCTCTACAGGAAACAGGAATTTTTTAAATTTTGATTTCTTTAGATCAGAACCGTGATTTAAATCCAGAATCTCGGACCATAATATGTCATTTTTGAGCAGGATTAATGCTAATTTTATGATCAATTTTATCCAACCCGAGGATATTACATCATAATCTTCGACTCTGCCCTGAAGGCACCATCTACTTTATTTTATGGTAGATTGATTTGCCGCACGGCATAAGAACCGCGCGACGTCTGTCATTCGCGGATGGAAAGATGATACAAGTTGTCTCTCGTCAAGTTTCACCTAAATTGTTTGGCGGTGTGGACGCCTCGCAAGGAGCGTTGAAGAATTTCAGCGTAATGTATACAGATCGCATTCGTCAAAAAGTTCGTCTCCTTATAGTAGTAGGGTCCTTTCCTATACGTATGGATTTCGATAAAGACACGACGACTCTGGCGAGATCACAATTTCAAGAATTTTACGAGCCCATTACACACGCGCATCGCTAAATGGCCTTTTTTGATTTTATGGCATCTTAAAGAGAACATTTTTGATATGTTTACGCATGCATGCGTCTTTGCGCTAGTGCTGGTATAGTGTGTGTGTGTCTGGGTGGGGGAGGTTGGGGGCGGACACATATATATATAGGCCTGCACATGGGACACACACGCTAAGGTTTCTAATTTCCATAATGCAAACATGTTTGATGTCGCCCATAACACGGAAAGGCGTATAACATACCGAGAGCACTTGCCGTTTCTGTTTCTTTGATAAACGCGGATACGCCATTGTTTGGCTCGGAGATTTTTTCCAACGTGCTCCCGGCCTATGTATCATCTTTTTTTTTTGAAAAAGCCATGTTGGACCCGGTTTTTAATTTGGACCCACATGAATAGAGGGGACCCGGTAAACCATTTAGCAAACAAAGAATACGGCTTCGTTAAGACGTTTTGTTAACGAGCTTACAAAGAGGGACGCTCTGAAATACGGATAAAGATTTGCATAAATTGCGTAACCGGGAGAATGAATTCGCAAGGGACAAAGTTGGTCTGGGTCCAATTTCCGGTTTCAATACTCGACAAAGCACAAATAAATCGTACTTAGTGTCATCCAAACTGAGCGACTGACTGTGTTTCGGCGGTCTCTGGTTCGATTCCCGGCGCGGCTCTGGCCGGGGTACTGGTGAAAATGTGCCTCTCACAAAGTGCCTAAGCACGGAGAGTGTACAGAATCTTCCTGTTGTGATAAAAAGTCCTTTAAATATGTTGACATAGACGAAATATTTTTTAATATTTAATAAAAAGTCTTAAATATGTTGACATAGACGAAATATTTTTAATATTTAATTAAAAGTCCTTTAAATAGGTTGACATAGACGAATTTTTTTTTAATATTTAATAAATAGTCCTTTAAATATATTGACATAGACGAGCATTCAGCGATAATAAACATTTATATTTTTTGTTTAGAATATGGTGTTGCGCGCATGCGAACATCTTTATGGTTCTTTCTTTCATTGAACGTTTCTAGCGTGATCTGTTGGAATCGCAAACCAACAATTTGGAAAGCATTTAAAATCATTTGTCAGTTATAATGTGACCGTGGCGCCGTAATACTCCACTTTTAACGTAGCCAGCAAGTGCAGTGTGTCCCTTCGCCATCATTCATGTGTACGACTTTCAAAATGCTGGTGGCCTCTTTTTTGCGTCGCCGTCTTTGAACCGCTTTTCCGTATAATTTGATAACGAATTTTCTGCATCGCACGAACTAACGCATTTATTTTCAATGCGCTATTGTTAGGGGGTGGCGGTGGCGGAGGAAAGTTATGGCATCAATGCAAATTGACCAGATTTGCATCGGCCTTAAAATATATGTCTAGTTGTATGTATTTGTGCGTTCGGGCTTCCGCATATACTCTATGGTGGTGGTACTGTGTGCACCATGCGCGCGAGCGCCAGAGAAAATTTGTTCTGGGGGATGTTGATTTTGCCAATTTATCGCTTGTGTACAAGCCCCAGTTACACGAGCGTTTCACAAAGGGGGAACCAGCGCTGTTGCAGCTGGGGTTAAGCCTATCTGGGCCTGTGTTATATGGGGATGTTCTATAACATCCTGAGACCAATATCCACGTTTCCTTGACATTTGCAATGGTTTTGGAAATGGGTTCAGATTACAGGAGGCGGTTCTTGAGAAGTTGGGCGACCGGAGGACGCTCATGCCGTCCAAACTTCAGTGAGCACCCGGCATTTTGTGTGTCGAGACCATTCACATCGCTTAAGTAGGGTTGCGTTTTATTTTGAATACCTTTTGTTCGATCGAAACAGGTATATATTTTGTTAAATGCAACTGTAACATCTCTAAAACATGTTTCAAATACGATGGAGAAGTCCGGCGTGATTGAAGGGGGTTTCGTTGATATTCAACATTGCAAGACCATTCTATTTGTATTTCAGGAAAACATTTTGAACAAACACTCTGAAGCGTTTCGAAGTGTGAAATACTTAATTTTTTTAAGGGCGCGCAGAAATCTCGCATTCCAAGTGCAAACCTGGTTCTCAGGAGACTGCTCGTTGAAATCCGTTATATTCTTCGTTGTTTTGAGTTTTGCTTAGTATTTTTTTATGTCGTAATATTTTTCGGGATCGCGTATAACACGAGAAAGCTGAACATTTATTTCTGTTTTTTTTTTTAAATGAAGTTCAGTCTCTTAGCGTTTAATCTAGAATTTAAAAAGAATATGGCGCAATTATCGTTCCAGAATTTCTCCATTACTCAAAACGCTCAGCCCTAAACTACAGTCCATATGCAGTGCACGCTTCGGAGATGCATACTAACAAGTTGGATGGGAACCAAATCTTTTCAATGGCAAGGACAATGGATGAACTAGTTTCAACGATTTCCATATTTCTGTTCCGAAGTCTTATTCATATTCTTATAGTGTGATTGGTTGCTGACTCTGCAAAAAGCACACACCAGATGCCATGAATTTCTTGACGGCGAGATGAGAAGAATGCCTTGATTTTTTGAACTTACACTTACCAGACAGCATTTTACAAAGTTCTGGGAGCATTTTAAAATGTCACCTCTAGATGTTACGGCATTCTTTTAGAGGATTTAAAATCTAACCATCTGCTTAAATGGTCGATTTCACATTTGCAATAAGAAAAACGATTTTTTTAATTTTAGTTAGCTAAAGTGGCTGAGAAGAATTCAAATTGATTTTTACGTTGAGCTTTACGTTATGTCGAGTACTGATCTTGTGACAACCCCGACCGTGAGCGTTTATTCGTCGATTTTTGGTTAAAACATATTTCTACTTGTACAGTAGTTCCTACAGGTTTAGTCCTGAGCTCTATCTAGTTCCATCCATCCACTTGATGCATGGTCTTCCTCTTTTCCTGCACCTCAACTTTACCCATCATTATGTCATTTCCTCTACTAGTTTCTGCAAACATGACATGACCAAAGTAGGACAGCCACTGCCTCGTCACCCTGACTTCCAGAGCGGCATCTGGATTGATATCTGCATCACTGACCTGTTACTTCGTTTATCTGTCCAAGGTACACGAAGCAGACTTCTTCAGCACCAGAGCCCATAATCATTTATTTTCCTTTGTTCGGTCTTCTTGTGAACCAAGTTTTTACACCCATATACTGGGGAAACCACAAGTTCATACTGGAATAACAACTTCTGACGTCTTTCTAAATGAGACTTTTGCGCCTCCCGTTCCGCCAGTTTCCGTTTGGATGCTCGTATTTAGTTTAACGTTTTAACAATATTAGTATTGAAATTCATTCGAAACATTGATGAAAATGCGAGCGCTATGTAAATAAGTATCTGTATGTATTTGCTCGGATCTGAGGGATCTGCGCATGCGCTGTGGCGAGATCGATAAACGCACAGTCTTCTATAGGCTCGTGTACACGTACTGTACACGTACACACACATCTACATGCGTGGACGTGGGTGGATGTGGATGTGTGTGTGGTAAAGCGCACGTTGTATCGTTGGGGGATTTGCGCTTGCGCCTTCCTTGCGTGCATTTGGTGTATCAATGTGGAAAAAGAACCAAACAACTGACTGTGCGCTGGAGATTGCCAGTGCCACTGCTGCATGTCTTGGCGGTTCCCGATCTTGGTAGTTAGAAACGAGAATAAAATTTATTGTTTCTCTTTCTGTTTCCATGCTGTCTATAAAATCGTGAAATCGCTTACTGTAATATAAATATTGAATTTTTGAGTGCAGATTTCGACGATTCAGACGTTCATTTCAAGACATCATCCTCCGCCGTCGTCTTAACTCTAAAAATTAGAAAAAAATAAGTTTTTGAGACCATACCTACGTAGGCTTGCAAGAACGTTTTCGGGATATGCCTTATTTCTCTCATCAGTCGCATTTGTGGTGGTTCCGAAAACGTTCTCTTGCAAACCTGTAGTTTATGGTAACAAAATTTTAATTTTTTAGGATTATGACGAAGGTAGAAGGATTTCTTTGTCTTTTGTCTTGTCTTGAGGGACTTGACGTCTTTGGATATACGTTTCACAAAACACAGTTTATTATATATTTTTATTCATGGAACCTCGCCAGTTCATCGTCGACTCTCCACGGCTCTTTTTTTTTCATCGTCGACTTTTTTCATATATTTCGTGTATGGTTATCTTTTTTTTTTTTTTTTAATTCACTGAAGTGACGGATCACAACAGGAAGATTCTGTACCCCTCTCAGAGCTTAGGCCCTATTTGAGAGGCACATTTTCACCTGTACCCCGAGCCAAAGCATCTTAAGCCGCTGCCTGTAATAGTCATCACTCGAATCGTGTTCCCTATTGTCATGACGTTATTTTTTCGGGAATTGTGATATCATTTGGCATTAATACTTTTAATTAAAACTGTATTGCTGGAATTTCTTTAATTAAAAGAGTTTGAAAGTAAAAATCTGATTGAACATTTGAACGGATTTTACGATTTGTAGTTGCCGGTTTCAGTTCAGCGTTTCTCAAGATTTCTAATTGTGGTTACTGCGAGCCACAGGTTCGCCCTCCACTGCCATCTCGTCCACGTCCGTCGCACGGAGACCGCGCGCAGCATCCCCCCTCTCCCCCGGCGGATGTGTTGCTGTGCTGTTGCCTGGCGCATCTGTCTCGCGTGTGCCAGAGTCGTTTCACTCACTCCAGCCCCGCACCCGTGCTCATAAGAGAGAGTGAGAGTAACGGACACACGCTCTCTCCTCGCATCTCGGCAGTGGTTCACTCGTTCGCCAGCTCAGATTTGTCTCATATCCCCCCCTTTCCCCCCTAAACTCCATCGTATCTGCGGGACTTTTCTTCCCCGCACGACGCACGGGACACTCTTTCGAATCGAGTTCTGCACCCGTGTCGCCGTCCACAAAACAGCGGCTGCTGCGATGATGCGATTTTTGTGCCACGATGAAAATATGCGCATGCGCGTGTTGCATGTGCTTTAATCAAACTCATGTGGTGACTCTTGCTGACGTGTACTCATTCAAAAAACTACTGGTGGTTGTTTGGGCATCATTAGGTCTCGTTAGGCATAGAAAAGTCTAGAGCGTTCCGTTCTGACTGATTGGGTTACGTATCATCTGGTGGTATTCCGGTCTGAACTGAAAACTTTTTTGGATAACGGTTTCATCGAAACTCGCCCACTACAGTTGAAAAAAGAAGTGCTTTAATCGTGCCCTAATGTGTTTATCGCTTGCAAAAGTTTTACCTATTCGAGGTGCTTTGGAATTGTGACATTCAACATCTTACTTGCAAAAAAATACCTATTCGGTTTCGATCCAGGGTTGGTTCGATAAAGTTGTTGGCATTGCCGGTTTTACGCATCCAGGATTTGACATTCAGCTAACGTAGAAGGAAGAACTAATCCATTTACGAAAAAGCAAACTTTGCGCGCGAACTTTCGGAAAAAGTTAGTGCCTGAAATAGTTACGTGAAATGAAATTAAGAACTTTTTAGATCCGATATTTCAAGTGTTTCCCCCCCCCCCTCATCAAGGAAATATCCATAATTGTTTTCGAACGCCACAAGTTTTTATTCAAACTGTAACGACAACTTTCGATCGTGCTATTGTCAAATCCGGCATAATTGACGTATTTGCGAGTCAGCCGCCAGCGCAGGGAATCCGGCTGACTCTCCCTACACCGGGAATTGGGAAGTGCAATTTCAACTGCTTCCCCTTCTACTCCAACTATGAATTCCGGCGTGGTCGACGTGTCCCAGGATACCGTGCCAACGTCGTGCCCAATCGGATTATTATTAGACACGTGCGCTGGAATGATGGATGAAAAAAGAGCAATCCATATTTATTGAATACAGATGAATGTGTGCTAGTGGCGCGGACGTGAATTTGGAGATTCACCAAGTCGACATATGGTTGAATGTGCAGTGTTTACGGACCTCAGATAACCGTTATCTTATGCGCCTATTATTGGGAGCGGGCTCTGTCGTTTATCTCCGGTTTGATGATGCGTGTGCCCCGAGGATAAATGCCACGAATCTTTGTGTGTGACGTCATACTCTAATCTGAGGATATCATTTTTGTTTTGAGGCGCGCGTCAAGTTCTGCGTCTTGGAAAAGTTTTATATCGCCTATCCAATTGAATCGAAACGTGATTACTGTTTTTTTTTCTTCAATCGATTGTTTTGCTTTTAATTTATTGTTATTCTGTGCGATACCGGATACATTTTTATTTAGAGTTACGGTGGATGTGCGATTAAAGGAATCACTATAGGATACGATATCTTATTGTGTTTGATAAGTAAAAGTATTAGTGGCTATCATATTGTGATCAAAATACGTTTCCAGTAGTGAATCGAATGCGGTATTAACCCTCTTCGGATACAATTCCAACGACCTCTGAGTGTTGTAGACAACCAATATAGCGTTCCCAAATCCAAGTTACGTGTAAAAATGCTATAATTGGACTACATTGTCGCTCTACTCGTTCATGTCTTTGGCTGGCCCGGATGCATTTGGCGTCTTGTTTAGTGGTGGTTAACGGAAACGTCTGCTTGTGTTTCGTAGAGGGTATATATGTGCGGTGAGTCTGACGTTAGGTTAAATTCATTCACCTCGCGTGTCAGTGACGTATGGTCCACTCGCAGGGCTGGTGGTGTGTAGTGCGTGACATCAGGTGGCGCTCGGGGTGTTCTCGATCGCGTTCAGTGGTCCTGAATATCTCTTGACGAACGTGAGTGACACTTGTGCCGGTCATATGGTGTCAGTTAATCGCGATTTCTGAAAAGTAAAATAAGATGCTCCTCGAAGATGGAGAGACGGACACTTCATATGGATTCTGGGAAAAAATCGTAGATCTTAAAAGTATTAAAATAAATTTTAAATAATAAAAGAAAAATATTCACGGCATTACCTCGCTACCAGTTACACAGCCCTTTCTGTGATCTTGATTGTCTGCAATATTGTAGAAGATGGATTCAACCACAAAAAAAACCTAAATAATTGTTCAAAAAAATATATTTTTCAAATGTTGCTCAATTTGAAGATGACATGTTCTCATTTCTTTCGTTCTTCTCCAACATGAAATAATTTAAATGATCCATATCCAATAGAAGTTATAAAATCTTATTAATAACGTTCATTGTAACGCCATTTATCGTGATCTGCATTAAAATAATTTAAAACACGAATCTCGCGAAAACTTTAGGGGAATCTTGAACACTCCTCACTCCTCCGGGTATCTTGTGCATCTCCCGAAAATTCATCCATGATCAAGGACGGATTCGAACCTCACACCTGGAGCGCGCACCACTGTATTGTGTAGCGGTCGACTGAGAGAGTATATCGGGCGGGGAAAAATTGTGCTGACTTCGAGTCGGCGTTATCGTCAACCATGGACGGCAAACGCGAGACGCCGTCGTCATCCTCCGTGCCCGGCTCGGCCTGGCTGTCGCCGCGACGTGGCAACGCCGGCAGCCGCCTCACCTCCTCCATCGGCGGCAGCGTCGGCGGCAAGGCGGCGTGCTCGGCCGCTGCGGCCGATCAGACGCCGATCGCCGGCAAGATGTCCTACGGCGAGGTGGACTTCTCGGAGATCATGCGCTGCTTTGTCTTCCTCAAGATTTACGGCGTAAGTGCTTTGTTGGCATTGTCGTACGAGACACAGTTTATGTAAGAGGGTCACCGGGTGGCGCTACCGTCGCTTTTTGTCAGTGACGTTTGGGAGTAGATGGCATACCTGCATTTCTTTGTGGAGCGATTATACCACGATAGTTCTGTCAGTTAGCCACTATAATAAATATGTCGCGCAAAAAGGAACCTAGCTAAAGTTAAACACACTATCGATTGTTATTCGTAAATTTACGTCGTCACACTCAAGTTCCTGTTGCGATTAAGCCGACTTTTGACGACTAAGTGCCGAAAATAACATTCACAAGAACATGGTAAAACGTATAAAACCCTCGCTTTTCTTTTTTGCGGGAACTCTAGAAACTACCAATTTCACAGTGACACAGATCCTCTTGATTGTTATTGGAGCTTGTTCATTGATCGTTTTGCAACCAGTAACTCAAAAATAGTTTTTATCAGTTACACACTCTAGAATTTTAAATTTACAATTGAAGCCTACTGGTAAAAAAAATACGAGTAGTACTTGGAAATGGTAAATTCAGTAGCTGCTACTTTTTCTCTTATCGCGCTTTCCGTCATAACAGTGCTCCATTGATTTCGTGTAGGTGTCACATTGCCTAATGGCGACCGATTAATCTTTTGCGTTTAGTCATGAGCCACGCTCAATTAAATGATGTATGGAGCAGTGACAGTAGGCCTATGCGCTGCATTCTTTATTATAGAACGAAGTGAGAAGTTTGTCTTGGGGAAAAAAATTGCCCATTACTACAAAAATATATTGCCTCTAATGTGTATAGGCAACTGCTGCGCTATATACCGGGAAAGAAACCTCCTTAGGTAATTATCTCTCCCATCTCCCTCCGTCAACCAATTTCGAAAGTTCTGCTCTATTTCTGTCGGTTCGCGGGTAACCCGGCCATTTCTTACAGATTCGGCACTGCAAACTGTGATGCCATGAAACGGCACCACGATTTTTGAAGTCGATTTTAGCACTTTAAAAAAAATTCTTATGAACGGATAAATTGTATCAAGTTTTTATCAACCGTTATTTAATGATCTCATCGAACATGGATCAAGATTTTTAAAATAAGTGACAATTTTGTGGGTTTGAAATTGACGAAGAGGAATTGATAATTGTGCGACCCTTGGAATGACGAAAGGTATTGGTGCCTTCAGGTGGCATTTCAAACACGTTATAGTGCAGTAAATCGAGTCTGATAACTATCAATAGTTCTATTGAAATTTCCTTTTGACTATCGTCTACTAGACGTTCCAAGAATGGAAATTTGTTGTACTATTTATTATTTATTACTAAATAATTTTTTTAAATGACATTACTACAGTGATGGGAAATTTAAAAAAAATAATGTAGGCCACTTTTCACAGTGAATCAATATTTCAAGATACCATATAACTGAGAACGTCGACTATTATTATGTTTCCTTTCTAGTTATGCTGGTGTGTGTTTGCAGATATTTTTAAATTAAATTTTTAAAGCATATTATAAATGATGGACAGGACCACCCAATTCGATGATTTTTATTTCCATTGTAAACCTAAATTTCGAGTAGTCGACATTGCATTAAAACCATTCATCGAAAACTACCGAAATGAAGATGTGGTGTGCGATGCTTTTGGCGTCTCCCACATTTTCGGTGCGTGCATACGTGCCATCAATTCTCGTCGTCAACGGTAGATGAAAATAAATTATCCGCCGACTGCTGATTTAATTTTTTCCAAAAATCGATATTTCTGTATACATTCGATGTCGCAAGTTTGTGCCAGTCACCATCCTGTGCAAGCCGCGAGGCTTCGTCATCTGCGAGTATATGTACGTGTGTGTGTGTGCTGTGCTAGGCGTGTTGGTATGCACCTACCGTAAACTTAGTTCCATACGTTCCGGTTATTTCTCGGTAATCGTCTTAAGGGGATGACTAGTCATTGGCCGACTTCAAAAGTGACCGATCGTCTCCCTGGTCGTTTGTCGTCGTCCGATTCGCCAACCGCGCTTGGTCTCGGTACCTTTTTTCTTCTGGAAAATGAGCCCTGGACAAAATGTTAAAAGTTCCGCCCCAATAAAGAACACTTTCAATATCAGTAAAGGCGGCAATAGACTGCTAATTTGCTAGTTTTGTTTTTATTCTTAACATTTAATTGCATATTCGATTCCTGGCGCGGGTTCCCCATTGTTCAATTTCCCGTAGCTCTATACACTACAGTGACTGCAATTTTTAAAAAATGCTCTCAGAAGAAAGATAGTCAAATTTCAAAACTAGTCTTGAATTAAAATGACTTATGTGGCTTCTCATTGCCATCAGGTGGCGCACATTGTTAATTTGTATGTGATGTGTAATGATTTTATTATATGAATTAATATGTATATTGTACGACTCGTCGTGGCCCAGTTGGTTTAGTCACCGACTGTGGTTTCGGCGGTCCCGGGTTCGATTCCCGGCG
>JAQGBY010005415.1:0-14686 GCA_034698785.1 Mycogona germanica | reverse complement strand
CCCGCGCCGGGAATCGAACCCGGGACCGCCGAAACCACAGTCAGTCGCTAAACCAACTGGGTCACGACGAGTCGTACTGTTGCCATATTCATGTTCAGTGCGTGCACACAAACTTTTAGAAATAAATACATGGCGAAACCAGATAAGACCACTACCGGCGACGTAACGGCGGTGGTGGTAAGACCCGGCCGACTTCTAAATCTCAATGGACGCACCCAATAGTATGTCAAAAGACCAACAAACAAGTTTGGATAATACTGGGGGCAAAATACTGCAAGGGGACGAAGGTACAATGTCAAGCTAAACGGGCCGCCACTCCCAAAATGAGGAAGGTCAAAATCGAACCCCAAGATCAGGGTGTGCTGCAGAAAGGGTTGTATTTGGCAGGGACCTTAGTTGTGAGATCCAGACGGCGGAAAAAGATGAATGGACGAGTCGAGGATCGGGAAGGGTGGGTTATGTCAAACCCCCTTCACAGTTCACACACCCCAACCTCATTTTCTCGGAAACGCCAGCAACAACAAAGATTCAGAGAAAGTCACAAAAAAAAAGTATCTCTTGTCTGAGGCGAAGCGAAATTCGCAGAAACCGAAAATAGATGACGTTTCTGTCGACAAGTTAAATGTTAGCCGATCAGATTTCGCGCCTGCTCAATCTTAAATTTCTCCTTATTTGTCGAAGCATTTCACGAATCAGATTACAACTAATGTTGTTGCTGGTCGCACTTTTCAATCCAAAAACGTTTGATATCATTAGTGACCATTCTCAAAACACTTAACAAACTTGGGTCGCGGCAAAAACAAAAAAGATTCAATTTTTGAGCGTGTCTGGTTTCACAAATTAATCTACTGAATTAAATGAATTCACCACTTTTAAAGAATTCATTAAACATAAACACAGACTATTTCTGTTACACAATGTGTTATCCAATTTTCGAAAAGATATGACAAGAATGCAATAAATTTAGTAAAAATTCGAATTTCAGGAACTTCTCACATCTTATGGCTAGTTCACATGTGCAAGGTCACGTTACCATACCAAATCAGCCAATCACAGCACTGAGGAAGATTGAGTCCAAAATAAGTCCAAGCAATTTCGTCTGCTATAGAGCGACGTGCCTTGCAAGAACTTGCACATGTGAACTAGCCATAAGGCAATTTTTATAATTTTTTCTTTGCAGAAGTCGATTGCCCACTTTGGTCACAGCAAAAGACAGAGACAGCAATTGGCGAGAGGGAAAATATTTTCACGCTAAAATTAATTCTTTTTATAAATGCAGTCATGATTGATCATGCTCCATATAATGACAAAACTCATGGCCACCTAAATATCTTGGAACCAAAAAAACATCACATTACCCCCTAACCTTCAGATCCCCCTCCCCTCCCGATAATCCGATTTTCACGATTCACACACATATATTTCTCAAAGACTTAAAAGACAACACCGCAGTAGAACGGGGTTCACCCATTTTCCCGACATGCGCGCGCCGACGACGCCTCTGCGCCGCAAAAATTCCTGGCGACCGCGCACAATACAACCCCCCCCCCCTCACCCACCCACCTCTCCCAGCACCGCCGCCAACCCTCTCACACCACCGTCCGTCGTCCAAAAGCCGAAGCCAGTCACCTCCCTTCCCCCACCTCCACCCTACCAAACACACACACACATACATACACAAACGGCGCAGCTAGCCGTTTTATCGATCCGCTCACGAAAACCTGGCAACACCGCCGACGACTCCTCTCTCTTGGAACCGGCGAGCGAGAAGAGAGCGTTTTCGTTGTTCACAGTTCTTGGAAATTGGCGCCCTATCCCCCGCCACACCACCCCACCCCACTCCTCACGACGTCGGAGCGCGCCCGCAAAGTCGGCAGCGATCAATTTATTCCGTACAAATAAATGCCCGTGCGCGCGCCAACGACTTATTTCTCGTCTTCTCCATATCCAACCCTCCTATGTATCTATCTCTCACCCAATTCGCATTTCCTGACGCGCGCGCGCGCGTCAAAAACGGCATCGACGGCCGGAGAAGGGGGGGGGGGGAGGGCGCCAAAGAAACTGTAGCGCACACGCTGACTCACCCCGATTTATTCTTTTGCCACCAATCTCCGAGCAGATTGTGTGTTTTTTAACAGCTTCTGGACAAAAAAAAATCCCCCTCCACCAGATTAGACCGCTTCGGGCATGACGTCACCAGCTTAGAATCTTGACTTTGGAAAAGTCCGAAGAATGAATTTCCGGTTTGCTCAATCGAGCAGTTATTGTTATTCAGATTGGGCTGAATGCCAGGTGTTTGACGCAGCAACGAAATTAGGTCGCCATCTCAAGTGGGAATTTCGTAAAAACAAATGAATGTTAACTGAAGTCCCACAGCGCTCGTCAAGAATTGAACCTCCGATATGGGCCAATTCGCAATTCTGTTTCCATTTGAATGCCAATGGCAGGTGTCTTAAAATCTTTTTAAAACGTCGTGATCCCCATGAAATCGGAACCAACCCCAGGACTTTGGCGGCACACTCACTAAAATTTAATAAGATTATCTCGGTGACGGGACAAGTTCAATGCACCCCCCCGGTTCTAAAACGATAAGAAAAGTGATAAACTTCTAGAATTATTATGTTAGTCCAACTTGACGAGTTTGGAAAATGGCCCGCGCCAAAAGTTGAGGGAGAAATGGGGGGAGAAATTTCCCCTCCGTAACCATTGCAAAGAGAACGCAGAACTTTGCGTAGACGAAACTGTAACACAAATAAACTAATATCAAATAGCTAAATTCATTCGCCCTGGAAAAAGTGATCCCATCAGTTCAGATTCTACCAACCCGAAGCGCGCGTTGTCCTACGCTGTCAATTAGCAAAAACCGGTATCAAAAAAGTGATTATCTGGTGGAGGGAACGCGATCTCAAATTCCTGACGCCGCCACCGGTTCCCCCTCCCTCCCCCACAAAAATCACGCACGCAACTCACGACGCGTCCACCAATTAGAAAAACCCACCCTCGCCACCAACCCGCCGCTATCACACCGATTCGCACAAATCTGAACGCGACCCCATCCTAACGAAAAATTACAAAAAAAAAAAAAAAAATGAACGCCAAGAATACCAAATGTCGTCCATTTCTCTCACCTATACGATGATCTTGGTTGTGGTTTCACCGTGTCTAGCGTGATCACAGTCCGCGAAACTCCCGAATCGCCCCGATTTCCGAACAAAGACGATGAGATTTCTTCTTGGTACGCCGCCGCGCGAGTCCGACCCAAACACCACCACCACACACACACACTCAACACACAATCCAGCCGGTGTTGTCCGCCAATTATCCACGGTCGTCCATGAAATGGAAATCCCCAAATTGGGCGGTTTCAGTGGCGGGGGTCTCCGGGACCGTTGTTCTTCGGTTATACCCACACACGCCTCGCGTCCACTCACAGCCGAAATTATCCTTCTTCGGGAGTTGAACAGACTCCTATACTCGCCACACCAAATAGAAATCCCTGATGCGACCGACAATCCAGATTATGGTGGTGTGAGGTTCTTTTTTTTAGGAGGGCCCGAAACGGGAATCGGTCGAGCGAAAGTCGATATAAATATGTTTTCGCGATTTTTGTTTGAGAACGAGGAGACGCGCACATACAACACAAACCAAGCCACAGTTGCTCTCTTCTCGCTGGAGCGTCCGTAGAAATTTCCAGCCAGGCGAGGCAGGTCGATAAGCGGGTGGACGGACGGCGTGGCCTTAGTGCTCGGCTATCGCCGCCAGGGGCGCCACGAACTGAAGGGATACATTGGGAGAAAAGACTGGACCTACACGTATGAAAATTTAAGTGGACGCTGAGAAAGATATAAGACGCCCAGAAATCAGAAACACTTTGCTGATCTTCTCAAACATTGTGAAAAGTGTGAGCAACGAATGAAAAACAAAATAACAAACGCCAAATCCGCCAAAACATTTTAAAACTTCATCGATTCGGCTATTTTTATATCCTTTGGCTGTTGTCACACACAGGAACACATAAATCGTTTCATTAGTGAATTATACTAATTATGAATCTCAAATGGCATCAAGTGACTACTAGATGGCGTTAGTCGCTCCCATGCTAATCCAATAGCTCTCCGTATTAAAAAACAGATACGAAGGGAGCATGGCGCGTTGATCACACAGGACCATCCCGCCGCCCGTATCATCCTAAAGCGAATACGCGATTCTCAAATACTGATAGAGTAGCTAGACGCGCCCGCATGCTGCCAGCTCGTGAGCACGGTGACGTCACGTAATTGTGAAATGTACATTTGTCGATGTCTGCTAGAGAAAAAAAGTCATCTCCACTGTATCTCCAACATCCGCAGCTCGGATACTACTGGTGCAGGCGGGTAGTGTGGGTTTGATATCCATTTTTCGAAAATCCGAACGCAAAGGTGTGGTGAACAGGATTCGTCAAATCGATAAAAACCAGTCACGCCTCAAAACAAAACGGTTCACAGATCCCAGTTCTGACAAGAGTCTGTTTTCTCGCTTAACCCATCAAGCCAGGTTTTCCTACCCCGTTTAATGTTGGTCAAGGGAATGATGGCTGACATCAAGGCTATGGAGCATCCGACGCTGAAGGTACACGCAAAAAGAAATTTCGGTATTCTGAATGTCCAAATGGGTGGGGCGGTAATTGTTTAGTAGCGCTCCGCAGTGGCCGCCATCTTGTCTGCGCATCCCCCACACCCCAGTAAACCTGGTGGCGACGACAATCTGGTGCCGCTGCGAGAAGCTGCGCAACGCGGGATCATCCTTTAACCGTCTTGGGAAGCAGCAGTGATTTCGTATGTTTCTTGCCATTCCGCAATAAAACTGATTAATTTGCTTTTCGTTTCCAAAATCAAAAAGCACGATCAAAATACTGAGTGTCGGATTCAGAATCATTTTTCACTCCACCGAGACATGTTGGCAACAAGAAGGCGGGGTTTTTATCCCCATCTGGTAGACATTTAATCGGGCGAACAAGATAAATGAATTCTTATTTTGCGTAGATGTCCGATTGTGCTCGGATGCTATAGGTTCCAATTTCGATTCGAATGGCAAACAATTGAATGAATGATCGGCGTCAATTTTCAGGTGCCCTACGAGATCCTGAACAAGAAATTCCGTGTGGCCCAGAAGAACTTGGACCGGGAGGTCAACCACGTCCAGGGCATGGTGGGCGAGGTGGAAAAAGCCCTACAAAACAAGAACTCGACCGTGGTGGAGCTGTCGCGATTGTTGGGCGGCGTGGTCGAGAAGCTCAACATACTCAAGCGAAAGGTAATCCATATGGCAACCACGTTTCAGAAATAATTAAAACAACCTAAGAGACATTGTCGAACAAAGATTCTCGTTTAGAAATGAAATGCAGACCATTCAGTATAGTGTGTATTCCAGGAGAGTGCTAGATTCTACTGTATAAGAACATCCAAATTAAAAACTTACCGAACTAATGTACTGTAACAACAAACGACTACCATCTTCCCCGAAATTCATGTTGTCCTTTGGGTGTCCATTTCCAAGCACACAGACTTCAAATGTGGACCGAAAAACTTTACAAATTCGACATTTTACATATCTCGTTCTCGGCAGGCCGACGAGAGCATCTCTGAGGAGTACGGCGCGGCACACATCTGCAAGAAGCGGGTGGACCACCTGAAGGATCACACAGGCAACGGTAGCGCCAGCGACGACTCGCACTGGCGAAAGAAGAGGCTAGATCGAATCCTGGTCGAGTATTTCCTGCGCAGCGGCTATTACGAGACGGCCATGAAACTCGCGCGGCACTCGGATATTGAGGTTTTCTATTGGGAGAGCCGCCTTCTTTTGTTATTTATTAAGTCATGCTGTGAAGCAGCCTACAATATGTCGTTTGCTTCATTTGTTTTATTAGTACCCTCTTTTTTGGCAGTACTAATTCCATGAATTGTATTTAATCCTGTAAAGGAAAATGTGAGATCGGGAACTCAGTTTTTCTATTCTTGCAGGACCTGACCAACATCGAATTGTTCCTGGTGAGCAAGGATGTGGAAGAATCTCTGTCCAATAAGGAAACTGCCAAATGCCTGTTGTGGTGCCACGACAATAAGTCCAAACTGCGGAAGCTGAAAGGAGACAACCCAAAGGCAAGAACCACCAGTTTTGATAAAATACACATCATCCAGATGTATTTTGAACCTTTTGAAATACACCTGGTGAGAGTTAATAAATTTCCACCCAAAACCAGAGCTATAACAAAGAACATGCTCTATGAGTCGAATGTCAATGATAAAGAAGATTTTACAATCTCCTTCCCACTAATCCGAGAATTACTGCTCGACAGCAGTTTGTGAGACTGACTCGCCATTCTATCTCCTCGACACAGAGTTCGCTTGAGTTCAACCTAAGACAACAGGAATTCATCGAACTAATTCGCAATGATCAGCGGATGGAAGCTGTCAGGTTGGTTTAAGTTCGAGCCCAGTCATGGTGCACCACAAAGAGATGTGTCACACTTAAAGTAAATTAAAAACCTCAAAATAATAATAAATGGCACCGGTGTCTCATAACTTTCGGGATCCCCCTTTCCCTTTGCAGGCACGCTCGCAAGTACTTCACCAATTTGGAAGACGGTCAGATGGACGACGTTCAACACGTCATGGGGTTGCTGGCGTTTCCGAGTGATACCGACATCTGCCCTTATAAGGTGCCTGTCCAATTTGAAGTTACTTTTCCGGAATGTGTGGTCGCCATCGACAAAAAATTAATAATTTAATTTTAATTTCATTGTTTTTCGTTGCAGGAGCTATTGGACGAGTCCAGATGGCAAATGTTGGTTCAGCAATTTCGCCAGGAGAATTTCAAGCTGTACCAGATGAGTAGTCATTCTGTGTTCTCCGTCGCCCTGCAGGCCGGTCTGGCCTCTCTCAAGACTCCATATCCTTTGCCATTAGTTGTTTTTGTCATTCGAAACTACGAATGAAATTGTCTGGTTTTCATTGGTTTGGTCAACCGTTTGGCAACATTCGGAAAAAATTAATGTTTCGTAATTTTCAAGCTCCAAAATCCTAAGAGCTAGAAAAATGAAACATTTTTTAAATCTCTTAATTCATAAATCATGTGTGGCATTTGTTTTTTATTGAATTAATCCCTACGCGAATACTTTTGGGTTTACGGATCTAAATGTACAGGGGTGGATACCATTTAATAATAAAATACATTAGGGAATTGTTGGGCTTGGCCAACTGGAAAGCGCATTTAATATACATGAGCCGTTTCTCTCTCGATATTACAATACATGTGTACTCAAAGCGGAACAAAAAAGAGGATTCCTTAACCAGTCGGTGATCACTCAGTGCTACAAGACTGAGACAGACCGCAACAACGACTGCCCCGTTTGCACGCAGCCGCTGAACACGTTGGCCGCCACCTTGCCCTACGCTCACTGCTCCCAGTCACGACTCATTTGTCATATCTCTGGTCAGTCGCTCAACGAGCACAACCACCCGCTCATGTTGCCCAACGGATACGTCTACGGCGAGAAGGTACTAAAGTAGATGAGAATGCCTCTCGCATTTTCAACTGCAAATTTAAATAAATGACTACACCAACACAACACTTACTCGTTAAAAACTTGAATCTGCATTATTTTGTAGGCTCTGACTACCATGGCTCAGGAAAACAACGGCAAGGTGTTTTGCCCACGCACGAAGGAGGTCTTCAATTTGAAAGAAGCCGAAAAAGTATTCGTCATGTAATTTAAATCCATATCAACCTAATTAACCATTCCCCAGTTACTTTGCTCCCCCCCTTTTCTATTTGTCTTGAATTTGTGGTCTAGAAGATAATAAAAAATTTCAACAAAAAAATCAGAATTGCGTTTTAGATTTCTGGAATTGATGCTCTAGTCAAACGTGTTGGCTACATTGGAGAAGTACAGAGTTTTCCCTCATGCGAAAACGAGTGGTGCTCAGAGTTGAATCCAAACCTGGCTTTCAACAACCATGTGTTTGCGAATGGCGTAACTGTTGGTAAACATTTTAGATTGGTACTACACCCCCCCATAGAATGACTTCACATAATTCTCTTCGTTGGTTTTGTAGAAACAACCCAATGTCCACTGTTTTACAATAATTGTGCGCCGCTAGACGGTAACATAACATAGTCTAACTATAATCGCCGCTTATACAATTAATGAGCGCATTGGATAACCCACAAAAAGTGGGCAACTACTTCAACGATATAGCTCATATCAAAAGTAGACTAGGCTTTTCTAATGAACCTGCCAGATTGAAGAAAAATTGAGCATAAATAGCCAATGACAATACGGCCATCACGCATGTGGCCCATCGACTCGGATCTTATTAACATTATCGAATATCTCAACTTTGCTCATCCGATTGGAACTATAATTAACAGAAACGTGACTTACTTACTTTAACGATGATGGTATTATTCACGAAGAAACTTGCACAAAACTTTTAGGCACACGCACCAATAACTACTTTTATGCCAACAAAAATAGTTTTGAAAGTCGCATACACGAGTTAAAAGGACAACAAAATGGCGGCAATCTGTTGGATTCATTCACATCAGTATATTTGAAACCGGTCGAAATAAAATGCAGGGTAAAATTCAGTTCCTGTGATTTAAACGAGGGTATGCAACATAGTCGTTAATAAACGCACTCTCTACCGAATCGAACGACAACAGGTTATGTGAACTGGGAACAAGATATAACGCTATCCAATGGCACATGTAAAGTCAATGGGGCTAGTTCTGCATGACATCAGCAGAGGGCAGCACCACTCTTATATCCATAAAATAATAGGACCAATCAGGGCAGCGTTCACCAAAAAGCGCGCCAAAGGTAGCGCCATGCTTGCTCGCATGCTGGTTTTCCTCATTGATGATTGGTCAAGGAGCCCGAGTCAGGATTGGGTCTGAGCCGGGCAGTAGTCAAATCACATGTCGCCAATGAAACATCAACAAGCACATAAAATACCTAGATACAATCAAACTTGAACACCTCTCGCCGATTGACTTTGTTTCGGACTGGATCTAGCTCAAAATCTTGTGTTAGGTTGCCATGGCAGACATATTCTTAAAACCTGACGTAGAGAAAATGATGCAAAATAAGACTGTGTATTTTTGCGGGGACTCGAGTAAGTTTCGCCTAGCCTAGCTAGGCCTCATGCCAGCAAATCTGGCACGTGTTACAAGAATAATGTTTGTTTTTCTCTTGTCACTTCCTCTTTTCTCTTGTTTAGATATGAGAGGTAATTATAAAGATTTCATACAGCTAATTACATCCAATGTCTTGATAGATGACCAGAAATTGAAGACCAAGGTTCGTTGAATTTTTATGTCTGAAAACAGTTATAAAAATATCACTCTTCGACAACCAATATTTTAAATGCCTCCTCTTAAGCAATGTATTGTCTTTGACAATTTTTTTTTAGAAAATTGGTTTTTTTTTCAAGAAAAGTAACTGAAGTTAATGGATAAAATGTCGATTTGCTAAAATTTGGAGAAATTGTTACTTGACGCGATTTCATTACTTATGAAACTGATCGTTAGCAAACATTGGTAGAAGAGTTCGTAGGCGTCCTACTTTTGTGGCTCACGTTATCGAAATTTTCATTCAGATGGAGCCGTCATTCAAAGGCGACAAACGGATAAGCAATTCGAGCATGACTAAGGACCGCAACGCGTCGGAGCACAGGCAATTTATTAACGGTGATGGGCGCATCCTCTACCATTTCGTCACCAAGTGCTACAGCGACAGGACGGAAGAGATATTAAGAGACATGACCGAGTTTCCGCCGGACGTGGTTATCTACAATTCGTGTCTGTGGGACATCTGCCGGTGGGTTTCGAGATTGATCACAACCGAATTATTAAAATATGCCAGTATCTATTTTCACAGTCAACCTATTTGACGTTATTCACAAGTGTGACACTAAATTTAGATATAAATGTTATGAGGGAAATGCTCAGTCAAAAGATAATTATGATTTCCAGATCGGTGTTCAGCTTGTGGTTGCCATGATTGAGATTTCTAATGCTTGATGCTGGCTCACTGGTTTTTGGAAAGTGAAAGGTATCTCTTGTTACCTCTAGATGGGGTTTTAACGGGCCAGACCAATTCAAGGTGAACCTAAATCACCTGATGAAAAGATTCAAGGAAGTTCTGCCTGAACATTGTATAGTAATATGGATGACCACACCTCCCATATCATCGAAAGTGATCAAAAGCGCCTTTCTCATCAAACAGGTACTTGAAAGGATTCGAAAAAAATCTCTCCCGTGGCTCCAAATGACCGCAACAAAATATAAATCTCCGTTTAATCTAATTATTCAACATTTAAAAACCGCATTACTTGTAGATGAAAACAACTATAAACACTATTTGAATGCTTAAAATTAATAATTTAATCTTAAATTTTATGGTTCCCAGGTGGAATTCATGAGGCACAGCATGCGATTCGAGATAATGGAGGCTAACCTCTATGCCAGTCACGTGGTTTCTCAGCATGGCTACGACTGTGTGGACGTCCACTACCACCTCCGTTGGCAGCTTCACAGGTAGAGCCACTGCGATAACTCAAGAAAATGTGAATTATGTTTTCTTGTTAAACGGCGCTAACAAGTTCTACTTGAAATGCGACGATTAAAGCTGTTACTGTAAACCTAGAAATAATTGATAATTTAAAGCACCCTATTACGTAATCTACCGACTATTGATAAAATTCTGTTAGAAATTTTTTTTGTAATATTTTCTAAGTCTTTATTGCCTGTCCTCTGGCATTGATTTTTAACACAATAATGTCCTAATCCACTTAGGGTCCAGTAGTCTGCATAATCTGATCTTTAACGGGTCATTTACTTTACATAGCTTAATTAAACAGCTGCCTGAAATTCAAATTTATTGATTACCGCCAGGCGAACTGAGGACGGCGTCCACTGGAAGCCTGATGCTGTCCGCTACGTGACTAACCTTTGGTTGACCCATGTGGCCTTGGCCTGGGGCACGCCGCTGCCCAACAACACCAGCTCTCAGTTGCTGACCGACGCAGTGAACATGGTAAACGAGCGAGTGGGGGACGACGCCACGCAAGCCACCCACGGCGAACCGGTCGGCGTCGCTACTCCGGACATATCTCCGCTAGCCGTCCGACCATCCAAGCGCTGCAAGAGGCGAGTAGCGCGACGGTTTCTAAAGGGCGCCCGACCCCGCAATCCAAACCCTAACGGCTGGGTCAACCTGACTCATTCCGATGGTGGGCGCGGGGGTGAAGATGGCCAGTCATCTCTGTTGCCCCAGCGTCAATCATCAGGACCCGCCGGGCCCCGCATGCACGGGTCATCAGGACCCGCCGGGCCCCGCATGCACGGGTCATCACGACCCGCCGGGCCCCGCACGCAAGGTGGAGAATTCCACATGGTCGAGAACGAGGGCCGCCACAACTGGCAACAGAGACCGTTAATCAGTTTCGCCCCGAATCCTGTTTCGCTGTTCCAGTTCCAGAACCCCCGGAACCAGATGAACATGTGGCAGTTGCAAAACCAACAACAGTTACATGAGATCGGCAACGTTCGTCAAAACCCCTTCGATGCCATGCCCAACGGTAACTGGTTCGACGACGCCTCGTTCCGGGGTAACTGGAATTAGCTGAATCACGGCACATATTTTCGTTTCAGCTACATATTGTGTTGGTTCTTCGTTTAGGGGGTGCTAGGGCATACCTCAAATAATCCAGCCAAATATAATCTTTTTTGACTGTCACCTGCTAACGAAAGATACGTGTATTAAAATTGTTTCAGATTTTTGTTTAACTACATATACTTTTATTTAGATATTATATATTATAAGATGGGTGAATATAAGTAGATATACTGTACTTGTTTAAAAGAATTTTAATAGTTTGTACCAAAATATATTGACTTGCGAAATGTTTTATGAAATACCAAAAAGTGTCTCAAACATGTGGACGATGTGCTCATATACAGAGAACATCAGATTTGTTTTCTCGGGATCTCGCAATATTTCCCCCCCTTAATCAGTAAGAGTACAAGTGATAAAGAATCGAGGAACGTAATTGAACAACCAAAGCATAAAAAATAACCCAAATTCACCACACGACCCTATTTTTATATTTGATTGTAAAATGTTAAACGAGTCATTTAGATTTAGATAGAATTATCGCCGCGCCGTTGTATTATATGACAATTTCCGGAAGTTGTAAGGGTTTAGTGAAGTTTGGAACAGGCTGGTCACACGCGTACAGTCCGCTGCCGGGCTGTTCCAGTCGTTAATACTTCTAGGGAAGGAGAATTTTGCGTAGTTTCTTTTGGCATAAATTGATTAGATTTTGAGGGAGTGACCCTCTTCCCTGTCTTTTGGCCGGGGAAAAGTGATTTTTATTTGTGATGCACCTACCTAAAAAAAGATCCGACACCAATAAAATACACTGCTGAGGTTATTGTTGAAGTGAGGTTAGAAAAGCAAACCCGCACGTTTTTCTAAATGCGATAGAATTAAAGAGAAAATATATTAAGTTTGCGTACGCCCTGCTACTGTAGAGCACATATGACTACCATTACTTCGTGGTTAGCGGGCGACTACTACCTTTGATTTTTATACTACTTAAATATGCATTTATCTCTCAGATTTGTGATATTTCTATATTCAATGTTGGATTGTGCAATAAATCTGTTAAAAAATCTAACGTTATGTTTGCAACTTCTGACTTACTCAAATGCCAAATATGCATACATCTCGCCTATACAGGGTGAACCTGAAACTATGGACCCCTTTTATTATTTTTAATAAGTGCCAAAAACAGTCTAATTATTATGAAATTTAGAGATAATTAAAATAATATCCTTTTCAAATTCCAAGACTTATTTCAATGTTTCCCATCACTGTAGTCTGCACTACAGGCGTTTCTATACAACTCTTGGTACTTAGGCATTATGGGCACATTTTCACCAGTAACCCGGGACCGCTGAACAATAGTCGCAATACCGACTGGGCTACGACGAGTCGTACTAATGCAATTCGCAACTGTAGCGCGTTAGTGTAACTGCTTCAAAAACGCCGTTTACCTAAGATAAAACTGTTACATGACGACAAATTATGAAGCCTTCTTAACGAGATTCCGAACAAAGGATCTGGAAAAGGCCCGGGCCGATGCTCCATCTAAATTGTGGTCGTTCAGAAGTTTCACGAAGGTAGACAGTCTCGGTTTGGTTTATCTTTCGCTAAAGATTCTTCAAATTCGCCTAAAATCCATCTTTTGTTTGGAAACTCGTTAAGAAGTCATTTGGCATCCTAATTGTTGTTAAGTCGAGGGTATTTCATCGCATTTTGATCTTAGTTAAACGGCATTTTTGAAGCAGATTTGAGCAATTGCGCTGCAAAGTGACGTATTGCAGCGGTAATCAGCAATCAACAAGCTCCACCACCATGGCGCAACTTTTAATAGTAAGAAATTTGAAAATTGAAATTTGGGACTCGGAATTAGAAAGGGGATACAGATATCTTAATTATGCTCAAGTTTCACAATAATCGGACTATTTTTGGCTGACTTACTAAAAATAATAAACGGGTCCATATTTTCAGGTTAACCATGTACATCTTTTTATCACTGGGATTTTGAAATGCCGGAGGATGAGCAAATCCTAAAATTTGAGATGTTTGTTTGATGTGTTTGTCAGAATGTTCGTAACCTGATCTGCATCATCGTTTCCAAGCCAGAAAAAGTTTTTTTTTTACATTTCCGGTATCATGTTAGAAGTTTTGCAGATTGGTTTTATCTCTCGCTTCTGTGTGGACTAAAAAATAATGGAGTCTCTTTAAATTTAAAATTACAAATGAAAAGTAAATTTAAAGAGACTCCATTTTTTTTAGTCCACTCTGAATATGACTTACTCTGGTGGGAATGGCCCTCACTCAGTCAATTCTCAAATTTCAAAATTTATTGTTGCCTCATGTTAACAGTCTATGTATTTGAGGCCCTGCTTGATTCCGAATGTCGACACACTCCAATAACCATGAATCAGTGTGACAAACTGTCCTTGCATTTTTCAATTCATTCATCATGTGGGGTTGACTCAAGCAAATCCTTCTTTGCCAGTTGTAGTTATCAAGGCACACTAAAGTTTCATCTAATGTGATCATAAATTCAAACTTCTCTCCCGGTTTCCGTGCATGTGTCCGTACATGCGAGATTGGCAGGCACTGTGAGATAAGCTCTCAGCTCAGGTCTTAATGACAGTTTCAACTGAAGATCTTAATAAAGTATTCTGCCAACTATCCCACATCATTTTAAACGGGCGCATTGGACAAAATGATTTGCTGTGTCACAAATTTCTGATCTTTACAAATGCCTACGTTTGCCCGTGTACTTTGGCGTTTACTAACGGAATGCTAACTTCTGCATTCGCTTGAAACCAACATTTCCAATGATTCAGCACACTATAATAGCTATATTTTCGTTCATCCGGTGTTTTTCAACTCCTTCCAATATAGGAGGATGAGCAAAATATCAATCACTTTGGAATTAAGTGTGCGGCGCCATTTTAATATTTTTTAAAACTCACTGTAGTGTATACCTGTTGGAGGAGTCGCACCTCCGAGGGAGTCCGCCACCGAGTCCAGGGGTGGGCTCGGTGGTGGTGAGCGTGTCGC
>JAQGBY010005414.1:0-14686 GCA_034698785.1 Mycogona germanica | reverse complement strand
ATGTTTTATTGAAAATAGAGATCTGAAATTCCGTCGCTAGCGAGTTATGATGGTGTACTTACGGTATGTTCATTTTAATGCGATTTCACTGAGCCGTTCTGAAATTTTGCTCTGCACACCAAAATCCAATTCTTAGTTTTATAATGTAGGATTTCGTTTTTGTATTTTAAAATAGGGTGCCTTGTGATGGATTTTATTAATTGAAGGGGTGAAAGGCAGAGCTCTGAAGGCCGATTCTTTTAATTCTTGGGTTAAGTGCAAAAATACAATCTTGGCATGTGGAACTATCGAAAGAAAAGCCAAAGCTTTTGTACAGCGCCGACAGAGGACAGCACAAGTTAGATAGGTAAACGGAACCATATTAAAACACTTCTAGTAAATCCTCTTTTATCGCAATTGAAGTTCTAGTAAAACCTCTATCTTCTCAATTCAATAAGAAAAAATCAATACCCCTTTCACCTCTTTAATTGTGGCTGTCATTTCCGCAAATACCTTTTAAATTTCAAATTCAATTTCAATATGTGCCCGCAAGCAGCCCCCCAAGATATATGGGCCTATGGCGGGGGTCGAGAGACCAGTCAGGAGGACAAAGAAGGAATATCCGATTTTAACAGGCTCTGGATTTGAGAATGCCAGGCGATTCAACAGACTAGACACTCTAGGGAAATAGGAGTTAAAATATGACGCAGATGTACATTATAGTTCAATAGCCATTCTAGTGTGGCCTCTTCTGCATCTGATAGGAGCGCGACACATAATTTCCCTGAAATCAACATTACAATTTTCCTACAGAATTCTGACCAGCAACCTTAGCTAAACTAATCTTTTTTTTCGATCTTTCAAGGACTCCCATCCCAATATTGACATCATGTCAGTGACACTGTCCGTTCGACCAAACCGATAGTGCATTTGGTTGCGCCTGGCCTCGCACGCCGCATCAAGGGACGAGCCGCCGGAGCTTCTTCACACAAAAACCTCGGCTAATCAGTTAAGCCAAGATCATTCTCACAAAAGGTACGTCCGGAAGGCCCTGCTCTCAACAGACACATAAATACAGGCCTTCTCGTCAACTTGACAAGCGATAATTATCAAAGGCAGCACGACTTTCTGCATGAAATAAGCTAGGACATAAGAACCCAAAATCAGCGAACAATAATTGAGCCGCTCTCCGCGGTTGGACTCATATTGTCGACTCTCCCGAGTATTCTAGAGTAGGCTCATTGTTGTCCACCCTATACACATTTCCCCAAACAACTTAATTAGGCCAATATTCATAAAAACAGACGATAAAATCAGATAACCGAACTTGTTACGCTTCCCACTACGCAATCAAAGATGACCTTGCGCGCTCAGACTCGCGGAAAATTCTTTCTTGAAAACGTCTCAATTTTCTCTAAAAATAAATTTTACCATGTTAACAGGAAAGAGATGCTTAACAAATTTGGAAAATTGTCCAATTCACTTCCATATGCACTGATACTATAATTTTTATGCTGCTAATTAGTATGCAAACTCAACCCCGGTTCCAGCGCAATTTTGTTGAGCCAATGCTTCTAAAGTGAACGAGCACGGGACAGAGTCGTGTAAAATCGCTACAGGTGCTGCCTGTTGTAGCCATCACTCGATTTATAAGCCTTATTGTTATAAACCCATCCTCATTCAAATGACGTCACTACGAGTGCCACTACAATGTTCCACTATAATTACATGTGATTGATGAAACAAGCAATTGTTTTCAAAACACTGCTGCTACAGTTTCACAATCTGTATATAAATAAAGGTTTATTTTTCACCCCATTTTGGTCGTAATCTATTCCTTCTCAGAAGTTGGCTTATTTATTTTAGAAATCAGTCAGTTTTATAGACATCGAAGAAAAATATTTACTTACAGTAAACTTTTCCGGTTATTATAGATATTCCGATTCTGTTTATTTGATGGCTGTGCAATTTGGCGCAATCTATAAATTCAATAACAAGAAACCATATAACTATTATCTGCTTGCCAAACTATTTCAAAAACAATGACAGCGCAATTTCTCGAAACAAAATATTTAATAATGATGAGGTGAAAGTCAGAGTGGTGAAAGTCGCTTTTAATTATTGAATTGAGAAAATGAGATTTTACTAGAAATGTTAAAATACGTATCCAACTTGTGCTGACCTCTGTCGGCGCGAAAAAGAAAAGATTTAACCAACTTCACATTTCCTTTTCATTGTTCCATAAGCCACTATTGCATTTTTTGCACTTAGCTCAAAAATTGAAGAAAGCCACCACCATTCTGCCTTTCACATCTTTAAAATTATTCGAGACCATTTTTCTGTCATTCGTACGTAGTAAATAGTAAATTAATCCATATTGCTGGTTTTCAATTCAATTTCAATTCAATTCAATTCAATTCAACTTTAATCCAATTCTTTAATGAAGTTGTGCATTGCACAATTTCATTAAAGAAAAATAGTCATCATACTGTACTTGAAATACAGATATTTGCAGTCAATCAACCGTCTGTGTGTGGAGAAAATTTACTTAAGGTGAGCGTCTTGGCAGTGCTATTTGCTCGTAAAGCCACAGACAAGGCGATAAGTGAAAACTACCGGTCATTGTTACGAGAGGTCATTACTTGTAAAAACCGAGCAGATCCTTTCATATATAATTGGCCCGCTGACCATCGGGTGTCGGAATTTCGTGGCGAGACTTTTTCGGTTATGCGAGTAAGTCATTAGTGCAGTATAATAATATCTTCATGTAGATTAGCACCTTGAGAATTTCGTTTCCTCGTTCGACGTACGCTGCGAAATGGGTTAAGGATGCCAACTGACTGCAATGAAATTTTTCAAAGAACTTCGTGTCGAACAATCACATCGCACACCTACACTAATAAGCTCAAAAGAATTCCTTAAACTCGAAGTGATTTGAACTTTCCCAAAACGTTATTACGCAATGAAAAAAATAATGAGATTTATATTCGTAGGTCATAGAAACTTCATGATAAGGGGAATACTTGCGATGGATTATTCAGGATAGTCTTGCATAAGAGCAATTAAATTGATAAATATAAATTGGTCTTGCATGTATTTTAATAAACATTTGCTCTTTTGCCAATGCTACCGATTATTATAGATATTATAATATAATAAGCTTTAAAATTATGTTGGTCTTTCAAATTATTATACTAATTGAGTAAATTTGACAAATTATGGGTTGCTTATCGTAATTTATTATTAATTTGTAGTAATTGTGCTAAGCTAAGATGACGAATTTAAAAACTGTTTTTAATTAATTGCCTTATTTTATTATTGATATATGCACATATCAATCATTGAAATAAACGGGTGACATCACTTCTGACATTATGGGGTAGGATGTATAACGCGAACGTAGTTACCTTAATTCCATCCTGACGTAGATTCGAACCCAGAACCCGCTCACTCGTCAGCATGCTGATCTATAATCGGCTCCTTACTAGTTATGTTCATGACCAGAATCTTTGTGTTCTAAGTTCGACTCCCGGTTCGGTCGGTGTTTATTTGCGTTCGCCAGGTTCGCTTAATTGACCGTATGGCTGATGCAATATTTTCCTGTGCAAAATCGGTAAATAAACACAATTACTACAAATTAATAATAAATTACGATAAGCAACCCATAATTTGTCGAATTTACTCAATTAGAATAATTATTTGAAAGACCAATACAATTTTACCAGTCAATGGTAGTAAAACATTCGCATATTTGGCGACACCTTACCTGCAAAGCGAAACGTGATGAGAGTTACATTGAAATACAATAAGATAAAGATTTATGATGATCATTTCTCGCATCCGCAATAAGTTGTGGTCAACTATAGGAGGAAGTTATTTTAATTTATTGAATGACATGTACTGTACATAAACTAGACTATACATGTAGTTTGTTTTATTATCTCTCTCTCTCTCATTTACGATCACGTCCATCCCGTGTTAAATCAGGTGTGGCATTGAGACATAAATATATGGTAAGGCCTACAATTATCGGGAGTGTTTAATTGATTATTGGCACACCATCAAAAAATGAAGGCATGCGTCGCGCCATAAAGATTGCTGCGATCCTGGCGGATGAAATGACAGATAAATCAAGAGTTAAATATAAAAATGAGTCATTATCCATCATTATTTTAAAAAAATTAGTGAAATTCTCTATGCAGGGAAACCAAGATTATTTAAATCTAAATCCCAAGTACGAATCCACATTACTTCAAAAACGTCGCTTCCCCACACCTCACGGAAGCAAGAAGCAAGGAATCCCTTAAAGTTTGACTTTGAACTTGCAAAATTCTACCAATCTGCACACCAATGGAGGGCTGACAGTTTCAAGCTGAAGTTGGCAATTCAATTTCGTTGATCTTTAATCAGAATTAATATTTTTGTGCTACTTTTACTA
This sequence comes from Mycogona germanica, assembly GCA_034698785.1. Taxonomy (NCBI): domain Eukaryota; kingdom Metazoa; phylum Arthropoda; class Diplopoda; order Chordeumatida; family Chordeumatidae; genus Mycogona; species Mycogona germanica. The sequence continues at coordinate 10,269 of JAQGBY010005414.1, read as the reverse complement.
CCAAACACCTTCTCAGGCTTTTAGGATGTATAAACCACCTATTATAAACTGGGCTCGGTCGTGTTGGTCGCTCTCTTTTAAAATTCAAATGCAAGCAATGTATATTTCGTCATTGTATATTTAATAATAAGCTGATTACGATCCATTCCACATAGCCATTGGCATTTGCATACACTGTATGTGCATTACAAGAGACAACTGATGGATATTTATAACAATTACATTTACCACTACATTGCATGTGTTCGGATACTTACTGTGATGACAGTTATGTGATGAATGACGACATTTGATTGTATAACTATTTTAATGGAAGACTAAGTGTTTGGAATATTGGCTGAGATACTCACTCTCATATTGAGATTGACCTTGAGTTAATTTTGAATCACTCTTATTTTATTTTATAAACAAAATTTGTTAAGCAGTGTGCCTCAAATCAACTTGACACAGTTCTTATGTGAATTTTGCTCCAGGGGAGCGACCCCTCTCAAGAAATTAATAAAGACACCATAACGCAACACCCTCTGTACTCTGGAAATTTGAAAACAAAGATGTTAATTAACATTTGTGCCAGGTTTCAAGAATATCAGTGCCGCAAAGATACCATCAACTATATTTTAAACCTTATTGACACCTACGAATTTCCCTTCTGACCATATTTTACCAACAACAAAATAATTCATCAATCCATTGCCTGGGCTAAAATTCGTTATTTTAAAAGATGATGGAGCTTCACATCTGTTTACCACATGTAAAGTGTTAGGTACATTTCATTTCTGTTGCATACGTGGGTAGTGAAGCGTGCAGTTAGCTCCACACAATCCGATTCGCTTCGTAATCTACTCCATAAATACAGAGAGCAAATCTAAACCATAAAATGTTCCACATGAGATCTTCTATTGATCCATGCAGCGGGATGCTTTCAACCCAACGATATTATTTACATTAGAAGCCAGTGCTTAATGAACGGTGGGCGTTTTAGTCGCGTGTTGGTTCACTATGGTGAACTGTAGGTGGCGCCCCAAGCTTCAGTAGGGGTGTATTCGGTTTAGCAAGGCATGCGCATGCATGCCCACTTTTATTTTCAATTTTAAGTCGTTTATTTCAATGAAATAAAATATTAAAAATGAAAAGTTTTGATTTGTTATTCTTTGTAACATTGCCCGGCGCAGGTTCAACAAATTTGGTTCTATGAATTAGGTTGTATGAAATGAATACCGATGATAAGCCACTAAAAGCCCTTTACCGAAATTGCATGACCAAATTTTAACATAATTTTCAATGGCATATAGCTGTTTCTGAAAAAATTGTATTTCCTCGCTTGTTTGTACAATAATTGTAAATACAATTTGTTTGAATAAACGAGAGACCAATCTTCATTTTACAATGAAATATTTTGTCCCACATTGTCTCATGATTTTACAATAAATTGCAAGAAAAAATACTTCCCACTTATTTGCTACTGCATTCGCACTTTTAAACTCAAAATTACGATGTTTGTGTAGATTGAATTAAAAAATTAAAATGAGAAATGTTTTATTTTGTTAACAGACATAACGATGTCATGTTCAGTTTAAATAATTCTAGGATTCTGAGTTAAGTTATACGATACGAAAACCGATGCTATGCTGCGAAGTTCCCCTTAGATAAAATAAAATGTATTTTCTCCCATAGGAGTACAATGGAAACAGACGTTCGGGAAAAATTCACAGCTCAGCTTTAACTTCTCCAAAAATTGCCAGACCAAATTGACTGTGTCGAGAAAAGGTAAAACAAGATTTTAAAAAATAATTAATTTATCCCAATTGCTCACCAAAAAATAGACTCCAAAACGGTTTATTTATTAGCGCTGCCGCGTGGCTTTCTTGCATTTCCCGAATTTCAAAGGTTTTTTTTTATCTTTATATATATAAGTATATGTATGTGAATATGTGAGTATGTATGGATGTGTATCCTTTATAGACTCGAAAACTACTGGACCGATTTCGATGATTTTTTTAAACATTGGTCATAGTCCCGGTCACATTGTTACGGAAACAAAAATGTCAAGACATCATCAGATCGCTATCAGATCGCTACCGATCATCAGATCGCATCAACCGTGATCCCCAAACCTGGAGTTCCCTGCAAGGCTTCCAGGTGTGCTCCCCACTCACTCAGAGAAACCTTCAACCTCTTTCTCTCTTTTGTTCTTCTCGCTGACGTCGGTTCAGAACCCCCCTCCCCTCACAGTTTTCATTTAATGCCACCTTCATTTAAAGCACGGGAAATCGACAAAGCACGGGAAAGCAACAAAGCACGGGAAAGCGACAAAGCACGGGAAAGCGGGAAAACACAGAAAAGCGGGAAAACACGGGAAAGCAGGATGCAAATGAATTCCCGGGGAAAAGGGAAAATTGTGTGCCCGAGGTAGTGTGACCGAGCCATTTAACCGGAAGCCACAGCAAGGCGTGGCCCGGGTCAGCTAGTAATATATAAATAATTAAGAAGTAAATGTTTTTTTAATTCTCAACTAATTCGCGTTTTAAATTGTCAAAACCTTTGACAATTTGATTGCTTAATTGTTAATTGTTATCTTAATAGCACGGAAACTCTTCATTTCGTCTGGCATCATTACGTGTGACGTTTTCGAAAGACAAGTCACAGTGTCAATTGACCGCGATCTCGAGTGAAGAAAATGACGAACAGCTGATCCAACTCTTTGTAAATTGACAAAAAAAATTCTTCGATTCACTACCTTAAGACACCCAAGTACTAAAAATCAAACATCGAATAAGACATTTTGCACTCACAACAGCAACTGACATTCGGTGACCGTGAAATGTCGACAACAAAATTGCAAACGAGTCCCCCAAAATCAGGAATTCATCCTGCGTCCATTCCACTCAAGATACCATTACTCGACATGAATACACCGTCGTTAACGGAAATTGCGATGAGCCATTTTTTGGTTAAGGACTACCAGCCATAGGTTATATAGCGAGGCAACCCACACGTATCGCGTATCAAAAATCTCCGCGCAAAAAGGTCGTAATAGGTCAGCACATCGAATACGGCGAATGAGACAGATTAAGTAGACAGACGTCCATCAGCTTGACAATTCAGAGATTTACGACGTCGATGCTAAACCAAATCCTACACGTCCGTAAATATTCCAGTCGACGAGGTCGAGCAAACATGTGTGCCATTATCCAAGCACAAACATTATAAGTGGTACATGTATATAGTATGGACTCTGCGCTTGATCCCGGCAGCCTGCGAGTGTCAGCCGCTAGGTGCGCTGGAAACGTTTAATGGACGATAGTCCGAAATATCTATGGAAACCAGAAAGAGTTTGCTTTATCCAAAAATTAATTCGTGAGTTTTGGACGTACGCTCGTAGTTTGAGGGACACTCAATTATTTATTGCAAATCGAAGACAGTTGGTCCCATGGTAATGACAGATATTCGATTTATTCTATGAATAAACAGTGTGAAGAAAACCCCACAACGTTAGATGAAATCTGAGGTCTCCTTGGAGGAAGACGTCTGTTGCCAACGAGAAGGTTTCGATTGTTTGCTTAGATAAGTACATATTCGTACATGTATGATACATGAATGAGAGATATCATTTGAGTGCTCAGATTTATCGCAAGAAACATCCCTGGTTGTTCAGCTAAATAAATACCGGTACATGAATAGAAATAAAAATCAAGGACAACTAAAGCATAATTTATGCTAGAGAAGATTTCACATTTTGCTCCATCGAAATGTCATTTTGTCCACAAACACATGCGTGAGTTTAAAGTCTCCAGTGTTGTCATTTGAAATATTTCTTTAAATGTAAAAATAGCATGAAATCAGGGTCGGATTAAAGTAAAGTTCGAGACCCTCTTGAAAATGATCTCCCAACACATTTTTATTATACAAACATTTTTTTAAAAACACCCTGTAATAATTTCTGTGTAAAGTTACATTGAAAGTGTCTATTTGATGCCGCTAAAGTCTTTCGTCAAGCCGTTCGTAAGTTAACTCCCGAACGGACAGCTTGAAACTTATGATTATAATATAGATTTTTCCGCAAACACTGGCCCTTTTCAAGATTTTTGGATCTATCTGAAAATGTAATCTCACCTGCCATTTATGTTAAGGTGACCCTAAGATAGATATCCATCAAAAGGCTGATAGATTGATAAATCATATTGAAAAACTAAGAAGCAGCGCCATATTTACTGTGAGCTCGACGCATAAAAGTTAGCTTACTCTTTTTCTCCCTTTTGGAAAAAATGTATGTACAGTACTCGATGGTATCAGGATGAATGAATTTAGGTTGGGAGGCGTGGATCTGTAAAATGTTACGCGCCAAGCCCATCATTGCAATCATGGCAGCAAAAGAAAAAGAAAAAACATACAGAAACCGGTTGGATGAGCAAAAAAAAAAAAAAAGAGGAGGAGACAGAAAAGAACCCACAAGAGATAGATAGTACAAAGCGGATAATTAATATGCATGTATGAAGCGGTAATGTAAGTCGTATTTGTGACTATGTAGTCCATTCGAACGTACATGTGTGTACGAGCGGTTCTCTACCCTTCGAATGGTTACCGATTTGATAACCTAATTCTAATTTTGTTTACAGTTACAACACGATTTCCTATTGGCGTAATGTGTGTAAACACAACAAAAAATTAATAATAGATTGAGAAAAAAATAGGTTTTATTAAAACGGTTCCGTTTACTTATCCAACTTGTGCTGCCCTCTGTCGGCGCGAAACAAAAGCTTTGGTTTACGTCATTTTGCATTTTGAGTATTTGGAAGAAATAATATTTTTGATTTTTTAAATTCAGAAGTAATAACAGTATAAGTATAAAACATGATAATTTTTAAATAGCGTAGTGCAAGAGACATGGAAAAATACATAATTCCTGTCCGGGATTTATAGCCTGAGGTATTTTCTGTCGTATGAGACGCAGGCAACAAAGTCCGCACCAGCTACCAATTCGCCTGTCGAGTCGTCCGCATCACACACCATCCGCACACCCAACTCCAACCCCACTGACCATTGCCTAATCTTTCATTAGTAGAACTCCCTCCAAATTGACCGACACTGCCCACGACACCGCGTAGGATACGGCGGAAAAGACGGTAGTCGTACTTTACAGTTTCCACTTTAGTTATTGGGTGTTGTCCAATGTGAAAAGGTCATTCTGTGTGTGCAATTTAATATGGGTGGCAGTCTGGATAGCCATATCCTCTTGCAGAGAGGAACCCGGCCAAGTGCAATACACTCTACGTATCCCACCACCAATCATGCGGCAACGGTATAAATATAGCTCCACCCGTACACTCACTTCGGCAGGTCATGACCCTTCAAAGTTAAGATGCGCAGCCTGATTTGTGCGTGCAAAAATGTTAGCCGTCGTCTCAAGAAAAACTCAGAACTCGCAAGAGTATTTCTTAACATACACCTAACGGGTTTCTCGACCTTGGTCAACTGTACAAGTGATTGCCAGACTTTTATTTTCGGCTTCGTAGATTTTCAAATAGAAAAAATTCTACGTTATAGTTGATCAGTGGCAAACAACAGTAATAAACCGAAGTCGCTCATGGACGTTGAGCTTTATCACTAGTCGGCGCGTATTTCGTCATTTTTGCGGATGGTGTCAGGTTGCATTTGGCGTATCAATGTTTGATGACCACTGAACAATGAGGTCAAGGCAAATGTTGCTGGCTATTATTTTTTTTTAAATAACTTCTTTACTTAAACGTTCACGATTATCAGCTTCACAAATTGCGTGGGCTTTTTGGTCAGAAGATTGAACAATTGAAGGAAAATATGACAACAGATGACCTGTCATTCGCAGATTCGATCCCGGGATCATCGGCCCCGCGAAACAAGAACGTTAACCCTTTTCCAACGCCAACGCCAAGGTTAAGCAAATATAATTTGGGGTTCCTCGAAAGATTATGGATACAGCATCAAAATATTTTAGATCGTGCATGTTTGGTAAGATACGTCTTTCATGACTTTGAAAGGGCGCAATTATTCAAACAATGGCTCCAAATGAAACCAACAATAAGTTCGAAATAAATTAGTTATGAACACGAAATAAAACGTCATCGTATTAAAAATTAGTTTTGAAGTGAGTCAAATGAGGATAGTTTAGAGGAATTTGCATAAAATGGTTGTTAGCACAATGAGACAGCATCTCCCGTGAAATGTCTGAACCGGGACAGTTGCACAAGCAATTTGATATACAACATCGATAATACATATAAAAATCAAATTGCTTGTGCAACTGTCCCGGTTCGGACATTTCACGGGAGTTGAACAAGCAATTTGTAGAAGATTGTGAGTTGCATGACCATTAACAGTAGTTGGCGCTTATTTGAAAGATAACGATAGGTCACAATTGTCGCCGATAGTGTCGCTTAGTTCGTCAAATGATATTTCACCCAATCATTGATTTACAGGGTGTCCGAAATGCTATGCATCATTGGAGCGACACGCACAAAGGCCATATTTGTTTCCTTTCTGTTTCGTATAACAATTCGAAAAAACCGTTGGTTGTTGTTGTTTCGAATTATTTTTATTTTATGTTCTTTGCAGAGGCTTGTCTCAAAGAATTGTGTACGCACCTTGTCCCGAGTAGCTCAAGATGGTTTTTCATTGTTTTCCAGTTCCCCCGGTCCAGACACCTGAAATCACAGTCGTCTCGCGCAGCGGTGGGTCAGCGGAGCAGCAGGTCATCTTCAGAGTGCACGTACGACCCTTGCCCTGGGCGTAAAGAAAGAAGTCATTCAGCATTACCTGTTCGCGCCCTTGAGAAACCACCACCAGTGGCTAGCGACTGACCCCTAGTTCGTACGTAGACAGTCGGTCACATATTAGCACTATACAGAAAAAGGGTCGACGCCCGCCTTCGATTTCAATCGAAATTAGAGGTAGTTGGCGTTGGAGATTTTTTTGTTTCTTTCACGGGTCGACAGGTGGACGCCCTGAAGCTGAGAACGCGAATTACACAACGAGACCTACCATCAATTGTAATCGTTAGACAATTGCAAATGAGATTTTAGAAACCCAAAGAATGTAAAAAGTCTAGAACGTAAGAGACTAAACTCGTTTTCGTTAATATTCCAGCATTGGTCAAGCATGCTTGAGCAGCGTGCGTTTAGACATTGAACAGAATCGGCTCGTCCGTGATTTGACAAGAAAGTACGGGGCGATCTCGAATGACAATTCACCCAGGAGGAACATTTTCGACTTTCAAATCTGATTCTCATTCCCAGATTACGTCATTTGCGCATGCGCACAATCCCCAATTCCACACATTCTGTTTTATACGCATGCGCAGATGACGTAATCTGGGAATGAGAATCAGATTTGAAAGACTAAAATGTGGACCTAGCTCAGTTGTGCACGAGAATTTCAATTATGCCTAAGAGGGCGCGTTTATCTTTTAATAAGATAAGACCATGCGATCAATATCGATTGCGATAGACACGATCTCAAAGGGAAATTTGCTCCAATCTCAAGCACAATTGAAATGCCACTAGTAGACTGACAAATGCTCACTGTGTAACTAAGCAAAAAGGTTCGTGATTAAATCAAAATTCTGCAACAAAAAAATCTCATTCGTTGTTTTAATTATAACAAAAATTGCTCGTCATTCATTGAAGAACTTTGACTTTTAAAAAAAGTTGAATGACGGCTGTCAAGATTTGGTGGCATTATGACAGAACATTGCACTCGTTTGACCGTTCCTTACCAGAGTCCTGTTTTGACCTATTTATTCCAACGTGGGAAAAAGTAACTTCTTGAAAAGTTAAACTATCAAATTCACCTCTTGCACTCTAAAGACTTAGAGTACTTAAAATTACTGAATGCAGTCGTACAATTTTTGCTATTTCTGCGGCAAACATTTTCATTCACTTATTTAAAAAAAAGTCTGACGTTGGTTTTGGCTTCGTCATGAAGGGAAACGAACTTGAAACATCATAACGGAGGATTTTTTTTCTCGGTTACCGTAAAGTGCCATAGAAAAGTGTGTAGGCGGTTAGAAATGTATTTTTTTTTTGCTGCCGCCGATTCGCGACCATCAATCAGTCAGAACGAAAACTGAAATTAGTAACAACGTTGTACGGACGCAGATGCAATCTTTCTTTGATGTAGGCAATGGCATGCAAATTGGTTTTGTTCGTCTCTTCCTTCATCGTGAGTGCAGCATTAGCAACGCAATCAGTTTTGTCGCCTCGCAAACGCCGGAACATTAAAAGCGGCTCAATTTGACTTCCGACAAGTTTAATAACCTGCACTCAAAATTTGACGTAGAAGCATGGCGTAGTCATGGAGGCTGAGGAGAGACACAAAGTGTGAGATGTACCAAAGCCAAGTATTTCATTCGGGATTAAGCCGTAGGTTAGGCCGAGTGTGCCTCCAGCAATCAATGTACTTCCGGCTCCAAATTAATTGATATTAAATGCAATACAGTGTACAGGGTTTATCGATTTGAACATATGATCAAGTTAGATAAAACTCATAACTAAATCTAATAATAATTTAGAACCAAATGGTGATTCATACAATAATCGAAAATGTTCTCGAATGACAGATGTGTAAGGTAAATTAACAAAGTGAGTATAGAGTACTTTAGTTCTTATATGTACAAGACGTCATTCGTTCTGAATATAAGATATCTACAGTATACAGAGTATTAGAATTATGAACGTTTGTCATATTTTTTAACTGTCCGCCTAGGCGTTTACTTACGAAATTAACGGCTTAACGAAATTGAATACAATTTGAGCTGTAGATAGTTCCCCAAAATTGTAGTAGAGTGCAAGTTATTTCAGATCTCGATTTTGCGTATTTCTCGAGATATCCGCAGTTGAAGTTTTTAACATTGCTATCGTTTCGACGGAAAATTTCAATATGGCGTCTCCACTTGACCAAAATGGCGCTGAACATTCGAACGCCAATCACGTGCAACCAGTGATGCCATTTCATTTGACGTCATTTTCCACACTAGATCCCGAATTTCTAATTTTTATTCAAGTAACACTAAGAGTACTATTTAACAAAATAGAATGAAAACGCATTTTCGTTATGACGACATTAAATAGTCAAGTTACTTTCGCTGTCATGACTGAGACAGTCGAGTAAAGCGGGCTCTTTCTCTAGTTTTCTATAAACAATTAACTTTACTGCACTTTCTGCGCGCCTCACGCCTCTTGAGTATTAAAATATTCTCGTGAAAAATTCTGAAATATTTCCTAGCTAAGTAATTAGTGTAGAGTACAAATTGCATAATAAACGCCATCTAGGGGCAAGCAACCTCTTTAAAGCCAGTCTAGTAAACGATATGCTGATTGATAAAGTTAGGTTGCGATCACCATAAGACCAAATTGTAAACATCTGGAAAAGATAAAAATTAAATATGTTTCTACATAAACTTCTAATTTCAAAACTATGGACTTTCACAAAATGCAGAAAAACATGCAGAGAAAAAGTAGCCCCTGGTAAGAAAGCAATCACACAATGTTAACTGAATTGAAGCGCAAAATTGAATGCAAGTCTCCCGCTGGTAATAAAATCATTAGTCAAGAACAAGAGCAGTGCAACATGAGCATTGCTTTTTGAGGCACCAACTGTGCTGTGAAACAAATTCAAAATTTTAAAATGCTAAATCCGTTTACTGTTTAGAACGTTTTTCTTTTCCTGTTTGATTCGCGCCAGGCCAGCAATCGTCAGACATTCTATCGATGTAAGCGCGACCATCGATGTCGATATCGAACCATCAGCAGCAATCACGCATCGTCCAAGATGGCGGCGCCCACGGTCAAGATCTTAGTTTAAGCCCTATGTCTTGTTTTTGGACTAAAACTTGTCTAGATTCACTTTTCTGTACATAATTATGTTTGGTAGAGGTGACAGCAGGTTCGCTGGAGACGTCAGCATGGTTGACAGTTCCAGGCAAACACTCTCCGAGCTGGTTTTGGAGATCGAAGAGGCATCGCGACAAAAGCCAAAACAAAGTGAGTTTCAAGACAACATAGCAACCAGTACTTTTAGATTAGATTTAGATTTGATTATCGCCGCGCCGTGGCATTATGGAAATTTCCGTAGGTAAGGGATGGGGATGTTAATGAGACTTTGGGCAGGCTGACCATTCGCGGGCAGTCTGTTGACGGGATGAGAAACTGGAGAGGGAGGGGCCTGAACTAAGTCTTGGGGAAGGCAGTTCCATTCAGTAACGCTTCTGGGAAAGAAAGATAATTTAGTGTAGTTGCT
>JAQGBY010005413.1:0-14687 GCA_034698785.1 Mycogona germanica | reverse complement strand
CATGTTTCGCACACACTAAGTACACGACGAGCAAGTACGCGAGTGAAGAAAAAATATATATACAAGGGGAAGATACAGAAAATATATAAAAACAGATAAATACGCAGATTCAGCACGTCTGGAGAGAAAAAAAACCGGCGCGACGAAATTATTTATGCGAGTGCAGCTGTGTTCTTTGACTTCCTGCGGAAGTGCGGTTTTTCCATGGCGACCTCATGGCACAGGCCATCGTATATTGGTGGCCGGTGATCCGTGAGACGCGATGGAATGGGGGGGGGGTGCGAGAGAAACAAACGTGTTTAAGCGACCTCTGGTGTCGAGTACGGTTTGCGATAGGCGTCTTGAGAGTCCAAAATGGATACGGATTTTTGAAAAGAGAATAGAAGGGATAGAATGATGCAGTCCTATTCCTTCACGCTGATGATTATCTGTTTTGCCACATGGCGAATTTTCGTGTGCGCTTTTTTACGTCTTTAAGTTTAGGTTTCGTTAGTTATTCACTAGATGGTGCCATGTAATGGGTTTAGGAATGTAACTGCTACTATTGTCAGTAGCTTCGGTAAAATAATTATCGCCATCTTGTAAGACATTGTTGAAACCTGCATAAGCGTTATGCCAGGGGACACATCAGGGAACAAGAATCTCCCGCGATTTCGAATTTCAGGCCTTCAAATCCGTTGATTGAACATCTTAAAACCTACCCAGGTATAGGCGACCTGGAAATTTTGCTTAACCTAGGCTGCCTAGGAAAGGATCTTTAATGTCCCGAGATCGTACAGGAACGGGTCATGGTTTTACTTCTATTCCGAAAGATGGCGTGTGAAGGAATTTCTCTCGCCCAAAAAAATTCCGAAGGTGTCGGTCGGAATCGAAACCACGAGGAAAACACGCTATCCTATCGACCACGTACTCAATACCTCTTGGCGCATTGTAAATGTTGAGGAATAACTGCTGGCAGGATCCTGGATCTCTCCGCGCGCGTTTCAATGTACGCAGATCCGAAAGATGTTTATATGCAATGGCTCCGGAAATCGGATTACCTATTCGGAAACAAAACTTCGGCGCCTCTTGTTGGACCGAATCCTCTATTGTCTCGACTATTTTGTCAATTTCACCCCCCCCCCCCCTCCCAATTTGCACAATGCCGTTTCCGCTTACATTTTGGAAATGATGGCAGCTTGGGTTCGTCCACGATTGGACGTGAGGGCGGGCGAACGAGAGTGAAAACACCATCGTTTTGTGCATGCTGCCATTCTACAAGATATCCTTCCTGAGTTCCGTGGCACAAATCGAGCACTTCCGCCTTTCTTTCGCCAGGGGGGGGGGGCCTAAAAAAGCAAACAAGCCCATCAGGAACGCAGTTAGGAGTCTCGGCACTAACTAGCGCCACAAGTGAAGGAGCAATGAGTCAAGTAAGGTAGGCACGTTTAGGGGCAATTGGTTAGGTTGAATGGATAATTGTTTTAATTCTTCGACAATTGCGACTTGCCCCGCAGTGTTTCTTTATTTTATTTAAATTTATATACTCTTGCTTTTATTTATTTATTTTTGAACCAATCAACTGTTCCTCTCAATTTTGGGTGACTTTGTTGCGCATATACGTTATGTTGTCGATGTTTCAGAAACAAAATTGCCGCAACAAGATTGCCAAACGACAATAATTTCAAAGAAATTCCATGTGTAGACGTCGAAAACTTAGGAAACTCAAATGCCTCAACGTAAAATTCAGAATGCCTTCAGAGCAGTATTGTTCCTGGGGAACAGCCTGTTTTTAAATCATTTTGTCGCCGGATGCTACAAAATACGTCACCGATGTCAAACAACATAAATTTAAAAGAAAACCCATAAAAGTCATCTAATTTTAGAGATTTATTATAAATAAACTATTAAAAAAAACGTAAAAACAAAAAACTACTCCACAGGATTGTTCCTTGAAAAATCCGTGTTTTCAAGACATTGTTGTCGCCATTTCTCAGAATCGATGGAGCTGCACGTCTAAAAAAAACCCAAAAGGTCTTAGTATTTTTAGCGTCTTCCAGACATGGTGGTGCAAAACTAAACTGCTGGACCAAGTTACTCTCCACAGACGGGAGACTTGCACTCAACACCTCTTCATTACACGAGAGACGACCCTTTTCTGCGGCTAAACTGATCACCCGGCGGGATGAGTGTGGGATCTCAGGAGGAGGACAATAGGCACCCGCTGTTGATTCGGTTTCGCACCGTCAATTACCGCTACGGCCACCCGCCACCACCACCACCCGACGCCGGATTCGGATCCACCCACCCACACCCACCCCTCCCGTATAAACATGTACGGGTAATAGGAAATACAGATGCAATTTTGTCGGCAGGACGCGTATAACTTTGTGTACAGTAGTTCCTCCTCCTCACGTCCACATAGTCTATATACGCGAATTGGAAACGGCAAGTATAGCATTGCGGGAAATCTCTCCGGGGGATATTCACGCAAAAGTTCGCTAAATTACTTTGTATTTTCGTGGAGGGGTCCTCTCTACACACCCATACATATTGTATAGTAGTAGTAGGACACGGAACAAATTCGTAGATGTGTGTGTGTGTGCGCGCGCAGTTCTGCAACGCCGGCCATTAACAGTGCGCAAGCTCAAATGGGTTTAGGTGCTGAGGGGGAGGAGACGAGGGGTGGTGGGGGTGGGGGATGGAGGTAGGGACGACAACTACGACTGAATGTAGGTGGCGCGATCAGCATTTGTGCGGAAACGAATTCCATTGGATCGGCGGAGACACGGGTGTATAGTCGATAGAGCGATTCTGGTTTGATGTGGTGGCTCAATCTCGGGATGTTGTCTGGCACGACGGGGGCGGGGGCGGGGATGGGATGGGGAAGGCCTATCGACGAAGACATTTTGAAATGGTGGCGGAAACGAGGTTAGAAGGAGTGGAGTGCTGGAGTCGTATCCCGATTGCTAGGTGAGCCAGGTGACGCTGTATTGACTGGTTTCGGATCCCCTCCATTCGATACAGTTGATCTCCCAACACGGGAATTTTTTTTCCCTCACTGCATGGAGTAAAAATTACTTAAAGTTATATCAATCATTTTTTATTCTGATTTCGTCCGAAGCGTTATTTTCAAAAAATGTAGGAGGGCTAGATTCCTAAGTCCTGCTCATTAGCATTGAGGTCCGTCAATAAAAAGTATGGCGTGGCTAGAGAGGTGGGGAATGCGATTTAGAATCTCGGAAAGTTGGTATACTGTTTTTCGTTAATGCAGGCCCAGTCCAGATAAATTAGGTTTCGAATAACAGAATACACCATTTCCGAATTCACCATTTAATACAGACAACATATCCACGTATCAATTCAACCACAATAAAACTTAATTGAAGCTGAACCTCTAATGCATTATTTGATCCACCACTATGGGCAATCTGTTCAAAGGACATTATCTATTAACGACGCCATCAAACATTTGGCGACTCCCAAATAAGCAATGCATTAATTGAATCACAGCGATCTAATTGAAATTTTGTTATTTTATTTTGCGCTTTTTCTATGTGTAAAACATAATGAGCGAAAAATACCATTTATATTTAATTTTATTGCATTATCTCCAGTTTGGCCTTTGCACTCGCATTGGTGAAACATTTTATCTAAATTTATACCAGCAGATTGTTTAACCCACATATTGAAGCTGCCCCTTGGAAGTTCGCAATCATTACTAGCTCGCCGGGGATGCACGGTGGGCACGATGTGCATTGATGCCAGCGATATTTTCCACACTATATCCCAAATTTCTAATTATTATTCAAATAATACCTCCGAGTACAACAGTTGCATTCACAAAATAGGAAGAAAATACACTTAAGTTATAAAGAGATTAGATATTTAAATTGTCAATGTTGTGGCGTGACATGACGTTATAGCACGTGTCGAATCTACACTAAAATATCTTACGATTAATACAGAGTTTTGACATTTCTTGTTTTAAAATGCACTTGCTTTAATTAATTAATAAACGTGGATATTTCGTAATTTATTTTTATTTTGGTGAGGTCTGGCCTCCCCCGGACATCATTGTATTTTCATTGACCTTCATTCTCCTCCGGCCGCCACTAGCTCAGATTCGCCTAACCATGATTAGACTGTAGTATAATTTCACATTTGTGTATTTTGTGTTGCCTATTCTCGACATCTCAAGATCACATTGGCATAGCGACTCAGCGACTCGACCTCACACACGATCGCAGCGCCCCCTCATTGGCGATGATCGTCACGTCTTCGAACTCCGCCTCCCATCGACTCATCTCCATCCCACCCCCCCCCCCCCCCTCGCTTCACGGGAACCTAGATAGATAGGTATCTCGGATTCAATTTTTTGCATCACGCGAGCGGATTCTTCAACGTCTTGTCAGCTGGGGGTACTACGGCTGAAGGCACAACGACCTGTTCTGGACTAGAGTACGGGTGCGGCAACATGACATTATAGATTTTCTACGGGGATACATTCATGGGCACGGAACGTGCGTTCCCAAGGTGTGTATATCTGCGTCGTCACTTAGGTTAACTCGCGCGATTCCTGTCGCGTATCAGTCAATCGAGCGAACGACTTGCGTCGCGATGGCGTCCCAGGTTCGATTCCCGCCGCGGCTTCCCGTTTATTCAATCCTGGGTGTAATTGTTGGGCATGTGCCCTGAGCATAGTGTTGATGTAGGGGCGCATAATAGTGTTCTGAACAGCTGTGATTATCAACAGAATACCGATTGTGCCGACACTGTTGGGAATGCTTCGTCTACCACAACTCTATCAGGACATTTATTAGAACTCTTTTTAATGAATGGCAATTTTATGCCGTTCTGTGTTCAAGTGCAACATTAGCCTGAAACGGGCAATAGTTAAGTCCCATTAAATCCCCATTAAAATAACACGTTCGAAAGAATCTTGTATAATAAAACAGAGCTTTAGATCACGCAAAAATTGTGGGAAACGGGGCTACATTCCGAGCATAAAAATATAGCTTTTATTTTATTGCATTATGTAGCATTGGGACAAATTCGACGATCTCAGCAACACGATACTGACAAATACACAACTTTTCCCATATCAATTGTACAAATGTACTTGGAAGATCAAACAAACAGGGTAAATGTTGCATCCAATCCAATATTTACAAATAAAGTCGTAATATGAAGGGAGAATAACATTAGAAAATAGGTCAGGCGCGCTTCGTAATATGAAGGGAGAATAACATTAGAAAATAGGTCAGGCGCGCTTCGTTTTCGGAAACAAATGGTATTTGAAATGTGTAATTATATTTGTATAGACGAGATATAAATTCCCTGAGAGACTTCCCCGAGAGACAACAACTTTGAAGTACTTTTTAACATTCATCATCGTGATTGGGAGGGGATAAATGTCATTGTTTTCTGCTCGTCAATACTATACGAAAATTCGCCATAATTCGGAATGGATGGAATTAAAGCCGTACGGTATCAGATAATTTTCAAGAGATTGTTGTAAAGTGTCAACAAGTGGAAATAAAAATATTTAAAAAAAATCTTCCAGACCCTGATCAATACCGAGGTAGCGAGGTAATAATAACGCAGTCCAGCTGGTTTAGCGACTGGCTGTGGCTCGGCGGTCCCGGGTTCGATTCCCGGCGCGAGATCTCGAAAATTTCGATCCCGGGGTACTGGTCGTGACCCCTCCTCGCATAGTGCCTAAGCACCATGAGGGGTACGTAACGTCTGTAGTACGGTTGACTACAGTTGATTATTAAAAAAAAAAAAGTCTGCCCATCGAGACAGGCTTCACTGAGGAACTGACGAGAGAAAATGTTTCATTCTTGCCTTCCGAATTCTATCCTTTTTGTATCTCGTTGACAAATGCGCTTTCGTTCGTAAAAAGCGAGTAGGCGCGAGTGCGAGAGCCCAGGTGCCACTGGTCGATAATACTGGGTAGGAAGAGAGGAGGGGGGAGGAGGGGGTTTTTCTCTCCTGGCGACAGGTTGCGCATAGGCCCGGGAATTGTTAGTTACTAGTACTGCTGCTGCTGCTGCTATTCAGTCACCGGGGGGAGGCTGCGTTCAGCGGATAGAGACCTGGCTGATCTCCGCCTCAGGAACATGCAGATCTCTCTTGTTGGGATCTGTCGATTGCATTTCGGGAGGAAGAGGGATGGGGGGGGGGGAAACAACAGCTGTGCCTGGCGGCGGCAGCAGCGGATGCTGCTTTCCAGAAAAATAATCGGTTTGCGTTGATGTTATGCAACAAGTCGCCTAACCCACTGCACCGTAGCACGCTTTTCGAGAAAAATAATATATGTCAAAAAATAGGTTTTTTCCACTCAATTATACCTAACTAGAAGGTTACCCGGCTTCTCCTGGGTCAAGTGAAGTTAAGTTCCCCTGAACGAAACATTGATTAATAAAATGTTTAAATTTAATTTAACGGTTATTTTACGTTTTCCTTTGTCATTTAAATCTAATTTAACGGTTATTTTACGTTTACCTTTGTCGTTTAAATTTAATTTAACGGTTATTTTACGTTTACCTTTGTCGTGTAAACGTAAAATAACCGTTTAATTAAATTTAAACAATCAACAATTTTTTATTTCATTGATGGTTACTCAACCCAGGCGAAGCCGGGTAACCTTCTAGTATATTTGAGAAATTTGAATTTTCACGTGCTATAACGTCACAGCATGTTATTTTTATTTAAAACAAATTTAGATTTTCAAACGTTTGACAATTGAAATATGAAATCTAAAAATAATTTATTTTGAAAATATCGATTTGATTACATTTGTTTTTTATAATGTTGTTAATGTTGATGTTAAAATTTTAAAAAAATGTTATTTTAGTTTATTTGCTTTTTTATATTGAAAATATTATTCTGGCAAAGAGAAATAGAAAATGGCAAATAGTATGTGGTTGGAATTGGAATCTGGTGCTCTTTGTAATAACATTACAAAGAGCACCAGATTGTAATCACATAATATTTGAAATTCCATAAAAACTACTACCATAAAAACTACCAATAACAACACCATAAAACATGCAACAACACAACAACTACTAACATACAACTACTACAACTAACATAAAAAATTATCTGCAGGTAAAATTTCTTTTAAATTGGTTAAGCCGTTCATAAGTTAACTCCAGAACGGACACTGGCGGTCTTTGTTTTATAATATAAGATAAATAAATAACGAAGATTATAATGACCTCTACGCAGCTTTTGTCCTATCAAAGTTAATAGCGGAATAGGCGCTACTGGTGGTAACAATTGCAAATTGTCGTTACCTGACGTCATCTACTGATAAAGTCGCGTGAAATATTCAAGAATGGTATTGTATTTTTCAGCGGCTACCAATGCAGCGATTGGTTAGTCGTATCCTCTAACGAGGTACCGCATTGCATCACTTGTGACTTTCAATCCAAATGCTTCACCAGTGACGTCATGCGTCCGAATAGGTCGCAATAAAGTTGGAATAGAGCCAATCACAATTCCAGTTTTCCGTAGTTAAACTTTGCTCGTTCTAGTTTTCAACTCGTTTCTACTATTGATGTTGTGTCGTTACTTCAAATGCCCCAACAAGCGTGTAATTATTCTGTCCGGATCACTCAAAAAAATCATTTCGAATCCAATCCTAGCAATTAATATGCCTGGCATTAAAATATCGTAAAGACTATGCCAATTACGTTTACACTATAGTGCGTCGATTACAATCGAAGGTGGTGGTGCGTCGGACATTTCATCCCGCTGGGTTCGAAATCACCATGCGAAGTTAAACGAGTTACCTTTTAAAGAAGTCGTTCCCGCACAAAACCGCGATTGCGATCGACTCGCACGGTCGAACGACTATTGGACGACAAATTATAGTTTTCACTTCACCGATTTCTGATTGGTTCACCCCCAGTGTCCCCATTTGTCGTGTGTTACAGCCGCGCTGACGTCACGCACGAAACAATTACGTAGATGTTCGATCGCATCAATTGCCAGCAATGACTAATGGCCTCATAATGGTTTTTCGCTAATGACGTGGTTACATGTACTCTGTACATGAACACGTACATGTATGAGCACTGTGCTATACTGGATTGTTTGTTACGGTGAAATTTATTCCAAAGGTTGGAATGTTTGAGTACTTTATTTTGTCTATTCTACAGAGTATAACTCGCATGCGCTTTTGATACTTTCACAAGTTAAAAAATGTTTATTTATTTTGTACGTTTGGTTTTTGTATTTCTAGGTAAGTCGACTCCATCTACGCTGAAACAACTCCAAAACCTCCACAACTAAATTGACCTAGATTTCCTTCCACAAGACAACAGAAAGGTGATTTTTGTAAATTATCATTTTCCGAAATGTTGGAAACATTTTTAGGTTGAGCACGTGTGTTTTGCAAACTGTCTACTCTTGATGCGAAAAGGAAAAAAGAAAACTGCAATCCCGTAACTGTTTAAATATTTAGTTTCGCTTTTTTCGAAATTTGCTAAAAACCCAAAATGTTCAGCCAACGTGCTCATCAGAAACGGGGAAACTGCTCAAATCCCCAAACCGTGCAACTTAATAATTAACGTAAACGAGACTAGGTTCTGCCATTAGTCAAGTACCCCCATCCTATCCCCATCCCCTCAAACTTGATCAGCATCAACAACACGTGTCAAGAGATTCTCGGTGTGGAATTTTTGCTCTGCAGTTAACACCGTATCAATTAATCAGCAAAAAAAAAGCCAAGCGGCGAAATACGATACATGGTCTTACGTACACTGCATTATCTTTAAGATTTTTTAAATTATTTCGTTTAAAAACATGGCGCGTTTTCCGCTCGCAGATAAAGGGATTCCCCCGGGACACCGACCAGCTGCTTTATATACGATGAAGTCGACTTGGAACACGAGAACTTGGTTTCTTATTTTGGTCTTGGGAAGCATCCTTCAACCAAACCCTAATTACCTGCCATCTTTAAAAATATGAAAAAGACTAAACAAATATGGCGACTGCATTTTGGCAATTGCGTTAAGACTTCGGTTTGGCAAACCTGACAGCAATTTTGAGCCGCACCATTATTATATATAGGACGTCCTGAATATATATTCAGGGGACATAAATTGAAAGTTGCATGTGAAACCGCTGCTGTCTACCCTAGAAAATATAAATGTAAATTTTCCACAGGAGATGAGGATGCGGTAAATTTTGGGTGAGGTGAATCGATTTTATAAAAATTTTGTCAGTTGTCGTGTGTTTCCATTAATTAATTCTCACTAAATAATAGCACGATATTATTATTTTAAAGAGTTTTATCACCGACTCTGAAACGTTCCTTCTGTTCGTTCGGTGCTGTCCTGGGGACAACTTTTAATCGATTTTATACGCTGAACATGTTTGTTTATTCAGAAACCCCTAATTGCTTTCTAACAGTTTGAAATTCAAAATTCCAAACACGGTTTAACCTTTTCAACGACTTTGTCGACTTTAGTTTCTGCCTCACGAAAATCTTGTTTTGATCGCACGACCCTGTTGCGATTGAATGTTAAAAACGCTGCCTCCATTTATAATGACCGGTGATGCGTTTGCCCCATCGCCATTGAAAGAATTCCAGGTTTTTTTATTTCGCATTTGCGAGCTCTACGTGCTCTGAATGCAATTTGACTCTTCATTTTTCTACTCCCCCACCCCCTCATCTCCGAATGCAGTGGGATCGAGCAATCCAGCAGATACTAGAAAAAACGTTACTTGAATTTTTAATGGATCACCCCCTTCCCCCAAACCGGCAGAGGGCATCCTCCTGAATCCACCTGCGAAACTAAGTACGTCTACAGAGTGCACTGTACCTGAGCACAATAAAACAAAACAAATAGGGGGTTGAAAGCTTAAATAATTGAAAATTGCGATCCAGATACCATATTTTGATTTGCATTGTATTTTTCACATTGAGAAAATATTATATTGAGCAAAATTAAAATTTAAGGCAATATCTTGTGCTGGCAGCTACTGTAAAATAAGTAATTTCGTAATTTAAAAATATTTCCACTCCCGTCCACTTTAAACAACTTAACTTTAGAAATTTACTAGCTGACCCGTCGCGCATTGCTGCGATTCGATAGGATGCATTCATTTGCATCCCGCTTTCCCGTGATTTGCCGCTTTCCCGCTTTCCCGTGCTTTACTGCAATGCATGCAAATGTGCTCTGGGGGCGTTAATTGAAAACTGTGAGGGGAGGGGGGTTCTAAACTGACGTCAGCGAGAAGAAGGTTGAAGGTTTCTCTGAGTGAGTGGGGGAGCACACCTAGAAGCCTTGCAGGGAAGTCCAGGTTTGGGGATCGCGGTTGATGCGATCTGATGATCGATAGCGACCTGATAGCGATCTGATGATCGTAGGAGAGACAAATTTGGCATAAACCTTCTCGGAAATGTAGTGAACAACTTCCCAAAATTTCATAGTGATCGGATGAATGGTTTAGGAATGCATAAAGAACATACATACAAACACATAAACACACAAACATACATTCGCATTTATAGATAGAGATTGGAGAAACATGTTTCTATAAACAACATTTACACTAGGATCTATTTTGACGTTTTGCTCCATGAAAATGTAATTTTGTTTGGGAGAAGATGAAAGAAAGAAAATAATTAAATTGCTTACGATGGAAATTTAAATCTCACACGTGTTTGACCAAACCAAATTAACAAATAACCCCTAGTGTGAAAACGAGGATTTCCGATGCTCCCACAATCTTGAAAGGGATTAATAAAAATCTTAAGACACTGCTAAAGTGCAGTTTGTCCTACAAATAAATGTTCGGCGGGTCTCACGAGGATGCATTTCTGTGCATCCACTCACATAGCGACATGGAAGGTGGAGGAAAAGAAAACTTTGACGGCATCGTAGAAAATAGATAGAATGGAAAACCGTTTCCGCCGATATTCTTCATCCCCCCCCCACCACCCTTCATCCCATCTCACGCCTCTCTCCCTGTGTACGTTTTCATTTCTTTAATTTTCGACGCTCCGAGCGTCTGCAAACACATCGACAATATTCAGCGCCACGATCTTTCCATCACCCCCCCCCCCCTCCATTCTTTATCTTGATTTAATTCACCGGAGTGTACTCCCGTCGGCCACTGCGCATGCGCAGCTAGGCTGATTCCGTAGGCACATACAGCGTAACCACGCTAGCGGTATATATCAAAACGCGCGTCTATCTCGATATTCTTTTTACATTGCATATATCTGTATATATATACGAACAGGAAATTTTCTTTGAGAAATGAAAATTGTGTTTTTTTTAATGCAGTATAGACGCAGCTTTTGCGAAATTACTCGTAATTCGGCGAAGTTCGTCTACACGGGCAACGGGGGTTGGAGGAATATTAATGAATGTAGGTGTGGAGGTGAGGGTTGTAAAGCTGATGTGCAGTCTCCGTATAACTGTTTGCGATTCTTACGGATAATCACGCATGAAATAATTAAATGGAGAAATAAGTTTCAACGATATTTAAAAAAAATTGTGCACAGGTAATGAATTTGTGTGTGGAGTTTCAAGAATATTCTTTTCTTTTAAAAAATGTTTGTTAAGGAGGTTCACCGGTGATTGAACATCTTATAATCCAGGTCGCCCGGGTAAGCGACCTGGAAACTTTTCCCTAACCTAGGCTGCATAGGAAAGGGATTTTTAACGTCCCGATATCGTACAGGTGTGTGCCGTGATTTTACTTCTATTCCGAATGATGACGTGTGAAGGAATTTCTCTCGCCCAAAAAATTCAGGTGTCGGCCGGAATCGAAACCGCGATCACGGGTTTTTGAGGAAAACAAGCTACCTCTCAATACCTCTTAAGATTCGTTTATCTGTATAAGAAGTACGGCAAAGCGTCTTTGGCAAATAAATAAGAATTTTTTTTATATTTACCGATTAAATTGGACTTCGTTTTAATAAACTTGTCTCTTTAGATTCTTTTGATAATTTTATTTCCCAATTTTTAAATAAAAAGTTGTTGCTACTGTAATGCAGGACTGTGCAATTGCAATGACGCCATGCTTTCACCGGTGGTGGCGTTGGTCACGCTTTTTGATATCCAAGCTTATGGGGTCCTGACAGTCATGAAATAGATGAGAGGATAATGTATAGGGCGGATTCACGACATTCACGGTGCCCATCGAAAGTTTTTGTTTTCATTTCTTTTGGTGCAGGATCACAGCGCCATCTTACGAGTAACTGATAAAGGTACAGGTTTAGGTGGACGCTTCAAATCAAATGAGGTTAAATCATCAGCGAAATCAACTAACTCGACAACACCTTCTCTTTGGTATGATCTCTCAAATTCAATAGTAGTAGTAATTTCTCAGGTTTCCGGTTATGTGGTTGATGATTAATTTGCCACTGGAAAATCTGTTGTGGAACCAGAAAGCGCCGCGCTGGTGCTTCATAATGACGCAATCGGCAATCAATAACAACACAAAACCAATCAAACACCGGTACAGTCAATGCTTGCACTCCAGACGAGGTCCTTAATAAATATCGGTGACATTTTCTGTGCGCACACATAACATTGAGGTTTTCGTTTAATTTTGACCATTCCCGTGAACCCGTCCAAACGCCTGCTAAATTAAACTTCCGTCTGACCCGCATTCACGAGGTTCGCTTTAATTTCCGTCCATACGCATTTCTGTTGGCCGCCGATGTTTATGATTTTATGTTGGCGCGGATCTTTCACTAAGGCTGGACCTAGTTTTATTGCCGATGCTTGCGCGTTTATCTTACAGCTGACCCGGATTGGTCAGCAGGAACACGCCACACGACAATGCAATCCAGACTCTTTAATTGTCTGGAAGCGGCGTGATTATTTCCTGCCATTTTTGTTGACATTTTGCACTGATAACAAAACCGGTACTTTGTGCTAGGTGCGTAGTCACCAGGTTCTCGGGTAAGGTCGCAGCGAATCTAGCGAGAAACGGATCAATCTATATATCAAGGTATTCTATGGGAGTCGCATAATTAAGGATAGTACGCGAAAGATCAGAAACTCTTTCTATTCCCCGTTGACAAAAGGGGCAATGATCCAAGTGATTCTTTGGAGCGCCAACAGAGGGCTCGAATAGATGTCCTTTCTGCCACCGCCATTGCCAACGTGTACTGCGTTACTTTCTGAGCCTAAACATTCGGTCCATATTTATCGCGGACGTTTATGTGCGCGGTCGTTCCAACTCCCGGACCACCGCAGCGCCCCCCATTTCCGGTGCGGCATCTTTCATTACTAATGTACTGATCAATGATGGAACGATTCATCCATGTTTGGGGGCGAGTCACACTGTAAATCACAATAACACTCTACAGCTACACATGTACTGTACAAAGTATATACACCCGTAATAATGGCCACCAAATAAACGGGGGACAACCACCAACGCTATATCGAACGCATATTTTTTTAATGAAATCCAAACACGCCGAAAATCAAATCACCGAATTTTTGAAAACTATTTGTAACGATATTTTATTTCTCGCTTGGAAAATTCAATTAAAATTATTTCTTAAATCCGAAACCCCCCGCTTTAAGCGATAGAAGGTTATGTGTTTGTGTGTGTGGGGGGGGCGTCAAAATAATTTAATTATTACTTCACCGGCCCCCTCCAAGTTGGGTTATGACGTTGTGCATCACCCTACACTCGATTCGAAGTTCCGTTAGTAGTTCGTAGTCCCATATAGTTGTATCTCCCAAACAAACATGCATCAGACGCTAGTAACGCCCTGATGAGCCTGCCACGTACACACCCCGTTGGACCAGCGACGTTTCGGGATCACGAATCGTTGCCTGATTCGATAATAATATCGCTCATTTGGTTATTTACATGCTTTCTAATTCGGGGTAATCGTATTACGAATTTTACGTGCAAGCTCCCCGAAGGATTCTGCGGGAAATGTTTCCGTCATGTAGCTCCTTATAGGTTTGGCAATAGAGCGCTCTCATTCAGCTGAACCCACCCAAATGTCAACCAACTCCCAACGAATACCCGCTATTGCGTTTCAGCACCAGATGGCGCTCACTTTCGTCATTTCAAAAGGTTATCGCCGCTAGAAACTCCTCCGAGTGCAAATTTAGCCAGAACTGTTGATCTGCTCACGCGCTGCAATTCTCTGGAACGCCATGCGCAGGAAACGGCGTTGACTTTTAAAATAAAATAATAACCGCACGTTTAAGTTAAGTTCTCGATATGTCAGTATAGGTCACACATGCTATTTGATATGTGTTATCAATATATTTGAGATTAAGTTTAAAATCGTCCACCAATCCGATCATTACATATATATATATATATATATATATTGGGTTATGCACACGTTCGTTTGGGATTAGTCTCTACCATTTCCTTCAGTTGAGCATCTTGTGGGCTTGAGGGGCATCCACTAGGTGCTGCATCTTCAAGGTTCAGATCTCCAAACCTTAATTTTACAAACCATTCTTGCACTGTACTTTCTTAAGGGGCATTGTTGTCGAACGTTCTTTTTTGAAGATTTTCAGTTGCATCACTTGCCTTAAAGATTAAGTTAAAAAAAGTGTCGATTGGCAGAGAGGTAGCGCGTTCCCCTCTTAGCCCGTGATCGCGGTTTCGATCCCGGCTGACACCTTCGGAATTTTTCGGGCGAGAGAAATTCCTTAACGCGCCTTCCTTCGGAATGGAAGTAAAGCCGT